>LPNX010754182.1:0-13445 GCA_001517045.1 Pseudotsuga menziesii
TTGCCCCCAAATGTGAAGTGCTCTGAGGCAATGTTCTTCGGTCTAGAAGCGAAAATATGGTCTTGCTTCAATAAAAACTCCTTGATATACTTGGGATCGTCTGTCATAACAGTCGGCACCATTCCAATGTGAATGTAAACAAGGGGGCCATATTTCTGCATGCCCAGATGAGGAACAGGACCAATTTGTAACAGGTTTCCCACAATCGGCCAACACTTGGGACCAGGAGCAAGCTTCAACTGTTTCCCCTCTTCCACTTCAGGAGACCCTGAAAATATACTGTTAAAGTAATTGCAAGCAACACGTAATGAGTCCATGAACTAACTTGCTATACGAGCATTAAAACAAAAAATAAAATCACAATTAAAATCAAGGGAGACAAAGGAACTCACAAGAACTGCTCTTCACAGATGAAATTCTCAGATGCTTCTCTAAACCTTGGCAAAGAGTTGGGTATTTCTGTATGTGATCAACAATTTGTTTAAAATTTAAATATCACAGGAAATAGTATAAAGGAGATCAGACCCATAGGTACCTTGTTAGCTCTTCGCCCATTCCCTTCCACAGTGCCTACAGCATAGCAAATTTATCAAGATACTAAGGTAGAATTAATGACAGCGAGTACCAAACTGGAAAGGGCATCAACCCCACGGATACCTCGTTGGCAGCTTGCATTCTCGGAGTTCCTGTGTTGTGGCAAGTGTATTAGGCAATCTATTGTAATGATAGTAGGTATCTAGGGTTCCTTTAAGGGCATTCCTATGCCGTAGCAAGTCTATTGTGCAATATATCAGAATGATGACAAACCTAATGACAGTTTAAAGAATACTACTGGAAGCAATTCTGGAAGCAAAACAAATGCCCAGATGCAGGGATGCACGATTTGGGGCATCCCCCAATACTCCACATATTCTCCACTCTGCTCCAGACGCCTTCACCAGTATCGAAGACTTCTGCACTCCTCGAGAATCGATCAATCCACCCATAGTACCCGCTTATCACAACGAATTTTCCATCCATAAACACGCCCTGGCATTTGATTCGCGCTTGGCTCATTGGAGGCAGAATTTTCCACTTGTCTTCTTCCACATCGTAAACCTCTGCAGCCCGAAATGCACGATTATTGTGGTCCTTTCCTCCGGCAACGTTAAACCATCTGGAGAAACAGAGCAGGCGAAAAAGGATCGAGCCGTGGGCATATCAGCAACATAGATTGAAAATAAACGAACCCTTCCGCTTCCGTGCAACGAATTTGCCGCGGGCAAAACAAAGGCGGTGGAAAACTTCACGAAACACAGCGGGTAAACCAAAAACCCAACAGACAAACCAGAAACACGCGTCAAAATTCGATTTGTTCCATAGACGAAAATGAACAGTGGATTTCCGAACTTCTTCGGAGAGAAACGCCTAACGGCGTAAATATCTTTGCTACGCCCTTTGGCCGTAGTTAAATTCCAATGTATTGGTATAGTTCATGTATCTACTCAGAGGTATTACTCTTGGACTAAGATATGGATTTGGTGTATCTTTATCAAGATTGCTTTGTTGTGGGATGGCATGATGTATATTAAAAGGTGAACAATGTTTGAGTGAGTTTTATCATTAAAGAACGTTTCATTTTTTCCCAGAGAGCACTCACACCTAGGTGATTTGTAATTGAATGTTCTTTTGGATTCAAGCCTATTTAATTCTTGTACTTACTTCTCCTTTCTCAAAAATTTTCCCATGGGAGATGCTTCAAGGTCTCTAACGAACTTTTTTTGACACCTAGGTTATTTGTAAATGGTAGGCCTATGGCTCGCCCATCTCATCGACATGGATATTTTGTGGAAATAAAATTTAAAGAAATCCCTTTCTTTGCATATCCCAGAGTGCAAGCTATCTATCTTGTTTTGGTTCAAGATTGCACAGAGTTGTTTCCATTACCAATTGAAGGTGTGTCCACACAACACTCCACCTCTACAAGCAAAGTGTAAATTATATTAATTGAATGTGTGTTCAAACTCTTACACCAATATTAAATCTAGTTGTATAAATAGTTTGTCAAGTACTCTCATTCCAATTGCCATTTAAACCAATTATGCCTCTATTTTTTAAGGTATCAAACCCAAAAACTAGTCAGCTACAAATATGTTAAGATAGTTGAATACCTCTCTGTAGCTTCAAACCCAACATTCTAATATGTAATTGGCAACCCATATGAAGGAAATTGATAATACACATAATTTAGAATATAACTTTGTGTGACGTGTTGATATTTTAAACACATATTGGGTAAAGTGCAATGTTGTGTTAAAAATGCAAATACACTTAATGTCTATGCATCAATCAAACCGAGGAAAATGTGCTATAGTATGTGGTTAGTTGTTGCCAATCATCCCACACAATACTTAAGTCACATTGCTTGAACCATTAAGTCATAGCAACCAAACTCTTGTAATTAGAAATAGAAGTGTACCAATTCCAACAATGTTAATGGGTTGGTGCAAGGTAATAATACCCACTTATGACGCGTTAGTTGTAATGGAATTCTAGAAAAGTATAAATCCGGTCATTAAAATGAATTACTAGAGGTACATACACAACTTTTTCGAATATGGTATAAAAAGATGAAACGTAGACAGTCATATCACCTTCGAGAATATATAACTTTTATTAATTGAAAATAGGTATCTCTCAAAAAATGGTGTTATTCTAAGATTAGTACGTTAATTTTTCTCTAAAAAATAATGCATATGTTTGTGTTAGGCCCCTATTTTGGTATGTGAATAGTCCATTTTTGTGAAAAACATATATAGAGTTGTAGATAACACGAGGCTCTTGTGCAATGCTATTTTTCCAAAATTTTCAAAGTTAATTTATATTTTTTTTAAATTGAGGAAGTCAATTTATCCCTAAAATGACAAGGTCTAGTGTTATGCCCCTCTATCATGGTCTTAACATAACCAATCTATTTTTTTTCTTATTTTAGTGCTCAGGTCTTCCAGTATACTTGTGCAGGTTCTTTTATGTTTCTTAAATAGATGACACTGTTAAACGTTATCGTTTAAATACATGACCTATGTTTTATATAAATATGGCATTAATGCAGATAAAATTGAATAAAAAATATAAAACACTAACTAATTTATTCAAAATATATATATTTGGAATCTGCACACATAGTTATATAAGTGTGTGTAGATTCATCAACAGTAGACAAATGGAGCATATACAGAATCAAGGTTGAAAACATGAATTTATAGAAAATGATGTGTTTTCCTATAATGTAGTTTGAGCCATAAGGTTTGGGAATCTGAACCTAAAACCAAACCTACCAACTCATCAAACACAAAAAAGGAAAAAGGAAAGTGCACCAAAAAAATTTAAATTTATGAGCGCATGTGTGTAAGTAGCATGTGCATGGTAATAACGTGTGCACATACACACACTATTATATTATGTTTTCATTCTTGTATTTTATTTATTTCTACCCCCTTTCACTAACTATCCCTTTCTCTATATAATTCCCACCCACCCTCTCTCTCTCTCTCTCCCTTTCTCTCTATTAAGCCCTAAATGTTGGACACAATTCCCCCTATAGTGTGGAACTTTACCCCTTATATTGTGGTGTATTACATATTATTGATGCAGGCTTGGGTATATTAGTGGATATTAGTTGTTATTGTACGCCTTTGTCTCCTATATATAGGAAGGATATATTTTTATTTAAGTAAGCATTGTATAGTCCATATGTGGTGATCTAGGATATTGTTCATGGATCATGAGCTCTAGAGGGAACTAGTAAGGATTTAGAGCCTAAAGTTAGACTGTGTACCATGGAATAGGCCACAAGAACAATCCTTAGTGTTACAAATATTGATATGACTACCATAACTCATTTTTAGTCCAAATATTCCCTATGCAAAGCATATGTGATGGTCGAGAGCGCCACTCCATGCTTAGCATCAAGAACCATCTCTTGTGTTATAAACCTCAAAATGGATACCATATCCAAATCAAGGACTTGTACCCTTGAGGTAATAACTCCTAATCCTAATCATGAGGACCATACATAGCACAAATAGGTAGTCCATGTAGTAAATTGGCAAGAATTAGGCTCTAAAATAGGATTTTATGTCTTGTGAACCATGCGCGTGATTGAATAAAACCCACAATCATTGTAAAATAAATATTTGGTCTACAAGTATCATAAATGTACCATTACCAGGTTTTGCACACTAATGACAGTTCTCAATGTTGTGGTCATAGTTTTAGGAGTAACATTGATATCTTTAGGTCCTAAAAGAGGATTTTAATTCTCATATTAAACCATACACAAAAGTCCAAAACCATCATGTATGCCCTTTAATTGGCCTGTATGTGTCATATTGTTTCCGTTGCAAGTTTTTTTGATGCCAAGGATGGTTCTTAGGGCCATGGACCTAGCTCCAGGAGAACAACAATGTCTTACAACCTAATAGATGCTTTTATGGATTCTGGACCATGCACATTATTTGAAACCACTACATAACCCCATAAGGGTAAACTTTACATCACATGTGTTGTGTGGACTCCACTATAACGTTTTGCACATCATGCATGTTTCCCAAATACTTTCTCAAGGTTATAGTGATTTTTTTATTCTTCTTCATAGCATGAGACACCTATCTAAAAATGTTTGTTCAAATGTTTTATCTGAAAGTTTCACATATTGCCTTAGGGTCTAAAATAGTCTTTTCATGCTCATGGACTATGCACATGATCTATAACCACCAAACATACCTTGTAAATGGAATATTTTTTATATAGGTTCCACATGCTTTGCAATACATAATGAATCGTTATTAGGGTCTTAGACATCATATGAGGATGAAAACCAATTTCTTATGTCCTATAATAAGATTTTGTGGCACATGGTCTAAAATTTCCACATAGTACCTAGAAAGGGAATCTTTGGCCTATTTGTGTCATATGGTTTCCAATGCAAATTTTTTCACACCAAAGATGGTTGTTAGGGCCATGGACGTATTTAGAGGATTGAAACAATGTCTTACATCCTAATAGAGGCTTTTATGTCTTGTGCACCATGCATGTGATTGACACCACCACATAGCCCCATAAGGTGAAAATCTAGATTACATGTGTTGTGTGGATTCGATTATAAGGTTTCGAACATCATGTGTGTTTATTAAGAAATTTCTCAATATTTTGAATTAAAACTAAGTTTGTATGCCCTAAAAATAAAATCCTCTTTATCTAATGGACATCTACATGGCCCTATGCATAATATTATTAGCAGAAACAATGGACCTTAGGGATTCAACAATTTCATGAGAACAAAAACTAGGGTATTATGCATACTAAATGAATATTTTAGGAATAATGCACCAATAATGAGGCTCTTTACAATTCCCATTATTTTTACATTTTCCATATTATAAAAAATTATTTTAATTTGTATAGGCACTTCAATTTTTTCATGACCACATGGACACAAATGTGTTCAATAACATAGGTGAATTTATACTTGACTTTTTTTTAATGATATCACTCCAATTTTATTACCTACAACATATAAATGATTGTATGAAAACCATAATAAATCAACATAAGCCATAGATATTAAAATGGTTAAGTGCATGATAATTCCCTAATTGTAAAATTAGTAGATATTGTAGCGATTAGGAAACAAATAAATTGCCCGCAAAGTTCTTTGTCATATCCCAATGATATATTCCATTTTTTCGACAAATATTTGTAACACCCCGGTTTTGACCCCGTTGCATTAAATGTACGTGATGTATATATTGTAATGAATCGTGGTGTGGAGCTAAAGGCAAAAGCCCCACCATTGATTTAGTTGTATTATGTTTCGGCGAATGGAATCGTTGTCGATGGTCTATCGTGGTACACAGAATATATTAAGTTTTGTGATCATGTAAATATGCATCTTTAATTAAATGGACCCAACCGACTATGCTCACTGCAACCATAATGAAAAGGGCATGATTTTCCCAAGGATAAGGGGGGGATTGTTAAACCTTGAACCAATGGAAAAAAATAAAGCCATGTGTCAACCACCCATTCAAAACTGCTGATGTTAGTTGAGGGCAGTTATTGCTGGGAACTGGTGGGTGGCAGGACTGTAAGTCCTTGCCCACACGCCCACTCCACTAGTAGAATTTCTATCTTCACATAGGCAGGAAAACCACTATGGATTTCACTCCATTCTTGCTCATCCTCATGTGTGGATTGGGATTGGCTATCGTTTTTTTTCCTCACGCAGAGAGACAACTGCCATACTCCATTGTCTTGCTCATTCTCACTCACATGATTCTTCTTGGTTTTTACTCACGAAGCGAGCTGGGAGCTGTGTTCTTTCACCCACAATTTCCTTGGGAAGGACCATTCCCATTTTTCTACTATGTGTATGTTTTCCTTACCGATTGTGGCTTGTGTATATGTTATCCTCTGCCCAGCTGAGAACCTGGATTTTCTTTCTATCTTCGGACGTGTACGCTTCCCTAGTGACTTCATTGTTTAGAACAGGCCATTGTTCTCCCCACGTTTGTTGGTTGTGTTTGTTGTTATGTTTTGGGGGCTGCTGTAGGTTGCTTGGGAGTCATTTTGGCCATGATAGGGCCAAGAATGACTCACGAGTCGTTTTTCCCTGTCTAAGCTGTAACTATTGATTGATTGCATGTGTGTAATGGTTGGTCTTCGGACTGTGTTGGGAGTAGGGATGGGGGCTTGGTTTGCTTGATAAACCTGGTGTGCTTGGAAACCACACAGATAGAGCTAGAGGGCTGGCTTTCTTCTCCACAACCCCTGAATAGCACTGGAAGGGAAGTCAAGGCCTGAGGGAATGTGTAGCAGAGAGGGGACTGATTCCTTGTGTTGGGTGTGTGTGGGTGTCTTAAAAGTCAAGCTAGTTCTAGTGTAGGTGTTCCTAGCTCTGTAATGGACTCACCAGCTTATCATTTGGCCTTTCCCAGCTCCTTGATGGCCTGATAAACCTGACCATGTTGGCTTGGCTATCTTGTTGATGGCTTGATAAACCCAACTACGTTGGCTTGGTTGTGTTTTGTGTATCCTTGGCTATGTGTAAGCCTGCTTGTTCCTTATTCCTTGGGGAATCATGCCCAGCTCGGGGGTGGCAGCATTATTGAGATTTTTAGGAGCATGCTAGCCTATGGTTGGGTGGAACGTTGTAGCGATGTAGCTAGTTGTGGGATGATTTCTTTATGAGATAAGTAATCTTGACCATTTCGTCTCTGTATTTATATTTATTGTTTAATGAATATGATGAACATGTTGAATTCTTGTATGAACGCGTGTTTGCTTCCGCTGTATGATAAATAATCATGTATGCATGTTCTAGTTCAAAGCATTTTGTTTTAGCATTTTACGTACATACATGTTCATGGGGTGGTTTCCTGGATGGTTAATGCCATGGTAGCGTCCTCTTCACCAGTCGGAGGGTCAAGGATGCTACAAATGACCAATTGGGTCACAGGATAAAATATATGGCTATATAACAAGTAAATAAACTAAAAATCACCACATAACAATATTATTAAGAATATGAATTGGTCAGTTATTTAGTCATTGTCACTTGTGTCACTTCGATAATGGAAACTTACGATTTTGACAATGAATTTTGATAATTTACTAAATTCTAACACCTCATATGGATTCAGATAACTCAGGGGTCTCTGAATCCATTGGCACTGAGATAATTTAGTAAATTGTATACCCCCTCATGGATTTAGTGGGTTATCTCGATAGTCCAGTTAGTGCCATGTCTCAGAGATTGGTCATTTCTCGTTAAAATCATCACCATGACTTAAATTTTATACCATTCTGTTCAACTTGGCACACTTATCGTGCTTATATTTCATTTTTCCAAAGTCATCTTCGTTTCACACTTTTGGCATTCAGTTGAAGTTTCAATAAGTAAGAGTCTTTTGTATCTCATCAATTGAAATCCACCTATTTTGTGCCTCCTGGTTAATTTGTCAATATTGTCTATGGATTCTAACTCATCACGTGTACATTTATAATGTTATAAATACCACCTTGGTGTTCTTATGGAGAAAAAAAATTCTTATATCCTCTATTTAAAAAATTCCTATATTAATGATATATTTGAATATTTAAATATATAATATTTTATATATGTTAATTTATACTATTAAATATTAAATATATGTAATATTAATATAATGTATTCTTAATATATAAATATATTATCATGAAACATTATAAAGAAACAAACTCATAAATATTTTAAATAAATAAATATTATTATATAAATTATAATAATATAATTATATTAACAAATTTTAAAAAAAACTCAATAGGGAGGGAAAGAAAAAATTGGGGAAAATATTGAGGGTTTTGTAGCTTGTCATTTTTCACTGAGGAGTGAGGTAATTTCGATCTCTATGTGTCCAAACCATAAAAATATCTTTGATTTTTATTTCATGTCAAAAATCTAATATCTTGTTTGGCCATAGCATACCAGTCGTTTAAACTAAAATTTGATTTATAACTCAATCACTACATAGTCCCTTGTTTGTCCCTAACATACCAGTCATTTGAAATAAAATTTCATTTAGAACTCAATCACTGTGGATTTCAGTACTTTCGGAAGATTGAAGCTATATATAAAAAAAATAAAGAGCAACATGGAGATTTACATGATTGATAGAGGATTGTTGTCCAACATCTTAATGTGACTATCATAGAAGCATGATCTAATCTCAACATCCATGGTGTGCACAACCTGGAACGACGTGCTCACAAGGGAATCCCAAAATCTCACAATTAGGTAACATGAGCTCCCCCGTTCTCTCCTTCTTCACTTCGACCATGTTAAGAAGTTGAATCTCTCTTAGTGAGATGATCTATTGCAAGACCAAGATATCAATATGGCATCTGAATCCCTTAAAAACCTAGTTACAATATCCTTAGGTAACTTTGACTAGACATAGGAATTCACTACAAATCTAGGGTTCAGAGGGTTTGTTAATAATTATACTATGCTCAAGAACTTTTCCTTGAAATCCATACCCAATTTGGAGGATTAAGGTATTGAGTCCTTGACTAGGGTTTGTAAGAGGATTTGTGTGATCAATCTCGTGAATTGCTGGAATTTGTCTCATGATTCTCTTGAGATCCTTAAAAATTGTGACAATATCCAAGAATTTGGTTTAAAAGGTATTTTCTGATTTAATCCATCTGGTTTGGAAAACATAGGTGATAATTGTCTAATTCTTTTGAAGTTCTCACTCAATCTTGAGCATTCCATTGACATTACCCTAGCCATGTAGTATATGGGTAGCCACTACCACAATATGCAAGAATTGTCTTTACATATATGACTCAGGGAAATGTGGAAGCTGCGAAGGTTATAATATCTCATTTGTTGACAATTGATTTATCATGTAACTAGATTGATTTAATTCCTCCTCCGATAAGTATTAGAAGTGTCAATGAGAACCGGTTATGACTAGCGTCTATTGGCTATGAATATTATGTGACGCTCTGGTGCATAGTATGTAATGGATCGTCCATCATATTTAGGCATTACCTATGGTTTTATAACATTAATATTTTTTGTTGAAGGGTATTGTGTGTGAATGAGTGATGTCAACAAAACCTTCTCACACAATGTATCAGTCCATCCTTGCCAAAACTATGTATTGGTTCAACCTTGTCTCAACTATGTATCCCTTCCAGCCTTGTCCAAACTAGGTGCATAAACATAGCCTCTCCCCAACTAGATATCAATTCTTTTCCTAGACTATGTATAGCTTACATCCTTGTCCAAACTATGTACACTTTGAAGCCTTGCTCAAAATATGGATCCAACCATGTCCAAATTAGGTGTCTATAGCCCAAATTCATTCCAATTATGTCTCACCAACCTCATTCAAACTATGTTTATTCCCTTCTAGCCTCCCCCCAACCATGTGTCTCTTGTTTGTTAGTCTAGTTGTTGTAAAATCCATGTCGAAACAAGTCCATGTTCTATATCATTCGAATTTTTTGTTTGTTGAGGATGGGTATCGTGTTTGTTTAATGGGTATCGTACTTGAAAGATGATAACATGTATCTCTCTTAGGTCCGATGATCAACCGTATTAGAGTATCCAAGTAAATTTGTTGTATATTTTGATGTATCATATAAATGGATGCATCTGCATACAATGGGGTAAATTTATGTTGTGAATTACAACAGGTTGCTTTCTTCATGTTTTTTATCGGATTTTAGGGCTGGATAGCTAGGTTTGACTTAAGAATTTGTATTGTTATTCTAATGTTAAGAATCAATTGTGAAATCATTTGAAGAGAATATAAGTGGTGAACATTGCTTTGAGATGCTCATTTAGGAAGAGAAGACAAGAGGAAACTAGTGGAAAGGTAAAATGACAATAACTATAAGTCATTTCTATTTCTATTTGGAAAGGTAAGCTAGAGCCTCTAGTGCTTTTGAACTGGAAATGTATCTCAAGTTGATCGTTATCTTGATCAGTGGAAATCCAAATCCTTTATCCTCTTATCTGGAACTATTAACTATCAAAAGAATTGGAATAACATGAATTATACCTAAAATAAGAATAGGATAATCAGAAGATAATGGATGTATACATATTGACTATAGACAACTTAGACGACCATGCAAGTAGCCTCCTTAAATATTTCTTTTTGTACCCACTATATTATTTGATTGTTCCAACTATAACTTAAGTATAAATGTAAGGTTCTATGAATATTGACATCTTACTACATGTGACAAAAAAATGAAATACCATCCATCAACCTGTCTATCCAACTCATTAATATGTTATTTTGGTATGATAAAAAGTTGGCAATGTATTCTGAGGACTATTTTCTACAAGCATGTATTGTTTAACAATTTATATAATATATGTTTGTGTGTGCATGTATTCTTAAAATGGTAGGTTCTCGAAAATCATGACAATTATATTCTCAAAGTTCAATTGTAGTACTTTTTATTGTTTGTGTGCACACCAATCCAATTAGCGTCAAGATGCATATGATAAGGATAAGATCAATTGATTACTAATATGTGTCTATGATAAATAAACAGTCATTTGTCTACCAGTTTGTCCAACTTATTAATGCGGTATGTTAAAAATGGACTGTGTCCTAGAAATTGATTACCAAAGGTATGTGTTAATATGCTTTTATATTAAGGTATTAGGGTTTTGTTTTCGTTAAATATTGTTTCTCCAAACTTATGGTTTTTATCGAGAGAGATTAACATGTTTCAATTAATCAGTCAAGCATAATATGTTTTTAAGCAACATATTTATTTCTTAAGCAAATCAAATTCCCAATGTTAGATATGATATCTGTCATGATTTTATGTAATATGATTTGAAGATTAATACAATGAATTATTAGAAGTCTTATCCCAATATCATAGTTATTTCACATAGGTTTCTCCTACCATCCTTATTAATTATTTTTTCACACATGACATTCAGATGTAATATTATCTTTGATTGTAGGAAAAATAATAACATTATTGTTATTGCTCTCCTTCTACCTTTCCTCTTTCCTCTTATTTGATGTAATATTTAGTTCATGTTTTCTTGTTGATCCCATTTTATCTTATTTATTCTTTTGGCATATTGGTTATAAACTTCACCTTGCAATGTTAGGAATACTTAACTGCAAATTTTAGTTCCATTGTGCAAGGAAGTGTAATTTTATTCTTTTATTTTCTTTTCTCTTGATATGTTGTTTTCTATGCCTTGGTTTGTGCTTGTTTAGAATTAACATACACATCATATTAAGTTTATGTTATGTATATACTGGTTTATTTTAAATTTCAATATGAAGAATGCCTTATAAGGCTGTTAGTTTGATCTAATTTTTAATTTAGTATATGTAATCTTGTGAGTTCTATAATGATTTTGTTCAATTTTACAATACAGGATCATCTTCAACTAGAATTATAATTTTGCATCTGTTGTGTCTTTAGATTCCCTCTGCTACCACAAATAGTGAGACCCCACCAGAGGGGCCATGAGAGCTTGAGTCTCTGTTAAGTTTAATGTTAGTTTTTCAACATTTAAGCTAGCATTATGATAAGATCTTTTCACTGAGAGAATAACAAGCACAGCAATCACATAAGCACATCACAAGAGACAAGAGACGAAAAGATTTTAGGAGGGGAAACCATAAATGGAGAAAACCCCTCAACTTCCTCTAAGATAGTATCACCACAAGATGTGAACCCAAAACAGTAAGATGACCTCCCTTCACAACAGCAGCCTTCTGTCTTCTGTCAAGCCCAAGAATTTCCTTCTCCAAAAGTGTGCCACACTTGAGAGAGAGAGTGATGTAAGTCACAAGTGATAAATAGAGAGACACACACTCTCTATTTATATTAGTCCGTTCACTTGAATTACCATTTCACACGTAGGCTCGACCTAATAATTACTACTCGAGCCTACACCTTAATTAGTGTATAATAACTCAAGTGCCCCTAAACTGTGGGGACTTACCTAATGACTTGATATGACTTGTTTACATTATTAATCCTCCCGATCGGGACATCGGGGCATAACCACATGACTCAAATGCATAATATAAACATCTCGGAATAAACATCGGGTTACAATATATATGATACATAGGAGAATACATTCCGAAGTTACATATACATCAACACTCCCTCTTAACTAGGAAGGTATTCTTTCGACACAATTTTTCAGCACTGGTCTTCTTCTCTGCATTAACTGGATCATCTTCGTCTTCAAGTCATCTTCATCTTCAAGTCATCTTCGTCTTGAAGTCATCTGGATATGGATCATCTCTCGATCTGGATCATCATAAAATGGCATCACTGGGTCTAGATCATCACTCGATCTAGATCAACATCACTGGACTGAATCTGGATCATCACTCGATTTGGATCATCTCTCTGGACTGGATCTGGATCATCACTCGATCTGGATCATCTCTCTGGACAGGATCTGGATCATCTCTCGATCTGGATCATCACTGCTGGATCTGGATCATCTCTCGATCTGGATCTCTCGAAGTCATCATAACTGGATCTAGATCATCACTCGATCTGGATCTCCTCTAGTCATCATCAAGTGTGTACTATCTCGTCATAGGAAGTTCTACAGAGCCAACCCTTTTTCATGCTGGATGTAGGCCTACCCTCATGTAGGTCTTCTCCCAGCACTTACATCTGACCTGCTTGTCAGAAAGGCATGCCCAGCACTTATATCTGATCATGTAGTAAAATACAATCCCATCAGAAGGGCCCAGCACTCACATTCACTAGCATGGTAGGCACAATCAACTACCATCTGCGAAATGGCTCAGCACTTACATCTGACCTACTCATCAGAAAGGCCCTTCCATCCAGACAAGAACACATCCTATCACAGTGATGGAAGACTCCCACCCAGA
>LPNX010754182.1:13801-46827 GCA_001517045.1 Pseudotsuga menziesii
CCTGAGAGTGGCAATTGCCCTTACATCCGACCTGCTCGTTGGAATGGCCAACACTCACATCTGACATGGAAGGAACTAAATCCTTTAGCCATGAACAGAATGGTTCAGCCCTTACATCTGATCAAGTGGGAACACATCCCTCTGTCATATCAGAATGGCTATACAGTCCTGTACTGAATGATCCTGGTAACTGACTAGGTGCCTCCATTCCTAGAATGGCAATTGCCCTTACATCTGTCCTACTCGACAGAATGGAACAGCCCTTACATCTGTCCTCCTCGACAGAATGGCTCAGCCCTTATATCTGACCTCCTCGTCAGAATGGCTATAGATATCGATACTCATATCAGTCATGGAAGTAACCAATCCTCTCACCATGACGGAATGTCTCAGCCCTTACATCTGACCATGGAAGGAACCAATCCTCTCACCATGTCAGAATGGCTCTGGGTCTTAACACTGTCTCTGGGAGGAAGCCTCGATCTGGAGAACACCAAGTCTCTCTCTGAAGTACTCAAACTTCAGCCTAGCCAATGGCTTCGTCAATACATCAGCTATCTGTTCCTCCGTCGCAACATACAGGAGCTTCACTGCTCCTCTCTGCACCATATCCCTAATATAGTGATATTTGATCTCAATATGCTTCAACCTGTCATGGAACACTGGATTCTCTGACAACTTCACACAACTCTGGTTGTCACAGTGTATACAAGTAGCATCCAATTGAAGATCAAATATATCAGACAGTAGCTTGCGCATCCATACTGCCTCACAACTAGCTAAATAAGCTGCGACATACTCTGCTTCAGCTGTACTCAGTGCCACACAGGATTGCTTCCTGCTAAACCAAGAGATCACACCTGATCCCATACTAAAGCAACATCCCGAAGTACTCTTCCTATCGATGGCACTGCCTGCTCAATCTGAATCAACATAACCCTCCAGGTTAATCTTCTGATTCGCATCATACTTGAGCCCATAATCAATTGTACCCTTCAGGTACCTAGAAATATGCTTTGCAGCAATCAAGTGAACACTTTTCGGATCTGTCAAGTACTGGCTCAAGGTGTTCACAGCAAAGCAAATATCTGGTCTCGTGTTCGTCAGGTACATCAATGACCCAATCATCTGACGATACATTGTAGTATCAACCGACTCTGAAGAAGTATCACTCAATGTCTTCAGGTTCGATGCCATAGGTGTAGCCATGGCCTTACAGTCCATCATCCCGAATCTCTTCAGGATCTCTACTGCATACTTCCCTTGTCCAAGGAAGATTCCATCTGTACTCTGCCACACCTCCATACCTATAACAATAGTGCATTGACACATAACAGGAACATCACTGGTCTTCTGCCTTCAATCTTGAAGCAAAGGTTAGAATCCACTTTACTCTCAGTAAAGCCTAGAGTCATCAGTAATATTCCCATCCTGTTGTACCATGTCGAACCTCAAGATATTCTGTAGTCACTCCCTCTGAAGCGAAGCATCATACTCCCTCTGTCTTCTATGCTCTATGCACTGAAAACATTCTGTACCGAAGTGACAAGTAGCTTACTATGCTACTAATATTCTATGTGACCATAGACTTGCATCTTCAACCTTGTAGTAAAGGTTAATATTTTCATCAATCTCATCATGTATGTGTTTCAACTCTTACTGGCTGCAAATGTCTCTTCGTATTCTAGGCCTTCCTTTCGTGAGAAGCCTCATGCTACGAATCTTGCTTTGTATCCCACGATGTTTCCATCTACTGCATGATGGAACTATGAACTTTTATTCAGGTCTCGATACTGTGTCTTGACATCATTCTTCTTGAACTGGTCTTCCCTTTCTTCTTGGTGGCTGGAAGGTTCTGCATCAATGATGTTACTGCACTCGTCATATTATTCTTCATTTTGAAATGTCGTCACTTTCTCTTTGGAACAAGTCTTCATTCTTCTTTGCTTGTAGGCGATTATGTATGCAATATTTCCTACAAGTCAAATGCATTTATATGGTTAGAAACATTTCATAAGGAATATTTATATTGGAAAATACTTGTGCATAAATATATGATCATGCAACTACTTTAGCCAATACAACATTCATCCATATCTCACTGAACTTTCTAGATGCCTTCCATCTCTACCAGGACAACATTGGGATTGTGCACTAATCCAATATGTCAGCAAAGAGGTTTCATTCTAGATAAGTAGCAATGGAGAATTTGTATAGCACCATGAGCTACTTACCCATATGCATATTAGTAGTATACTGTCATTAATGCAAACATCCTATCATGCATAATACAATAACTGAATATAAACAAATGCATAACAAAACAATATCATGAAATGACAATTGAATACTTATCTTTATTTGTTTTGTGGGTATACTCCTTCTTGAGTCTTCAGCTTCATCATCTTCTTCATTTATGATAGCATCGTTTCTTATCCAAATGCTGATAAGAAGTTCTTCAAGAGTTGAGATCTTCATATTCCTCATTGCTTGAGAGATCTTCTTTGGATGGAAAGAGCTTGATCTTCAGTTGCTCCCATCTTCTCTTCTCTTCTTATGATTTGAGCTTCTTCTTCTTCACGGAGTCTTCTGAAAGTAATCACTTCCTTCTGGAACACATTCCTTGAATGAATGAATTCTACGATCCTGGGAGGCCATTCAAGGTGGCCATCACCACTTCTGCATTCTTCACCGCTTCAAGTTGTTCTTGATTTGAGAGACTCTTATGACTGCATGGTCTCTGCATTCTGGATCTTCACATTCTTCAACTGGTTCTTTAGGTCATATTCTGATTTTGTTCTTCCCTTCAAATAGCTTGAGATTCAGGAAGACCTTCAACAGCTTTGCTTGCAATAGGTAGTGCTCTGTAATGCACATGTGCAAGCCTTCTATGCCAAAGCTCATTTGGCTCTACTATGTCATGGATCAAGGCTTTTTCTGGATGGCCCTTCAATTTACACAAGCCTCCTTCTTGTTCTCCAATCACTACCGCAGCATCGATAGTCTTTCCTTTTGGCCACATGATGACTTGACCATCTATGAATGCAATCCACATTCCTTTTGCATGAATGCTGAAATGGAGAGAAGGTTCTTCATGAATCCTGGAACAAACAATACTTCTTTCATTGATAGAGACTTACCAGAGTCTAGCTTGTATCAAGATTCCCCACTACCTTTTATTGGACATTGGTAGTCATCTCCTAGTCTCACCTTGTGAGGTGACTCATGTTCTGACAGTCTTATAAAGGATTCCTTGAATCCTGTCATATGTTTGGAAGCCCCACTGTCTATAAGCCAATCATCACTTCCATGAGTAACATTACCTGTGAGAGCTGATATCAGAACATATTCATCCTCGCTTGAAGAATCTTCACTTTCATATCTGGATCTTTTTCTGTATGATTCATCATCCTCTGCAGCATGAGCATGATGTCTTCTTTGGCCTTGACCAAGTTCTTCTTGTGAAAGGCTTCTAACCTCGTCTCCCTCTGAAACTGGAACCTCTATACTCATGTAGGTGTCCAATCCATTTTCTTCAGAGAGATCAAATACTTCTATGTTTGGAATTTTTCAACTTCCCCAAGCTTGTCACCAAGCTGATGTGATATATCATATTGAAATGAGAACCTCAAATGAAAATAGCAAAGGATTAGATCTTACCGATTTGAGGTGTCCGCCCTTGTCCCGTAGTTTGCTGATCTAGGGTTTGTCACAGAAACCCTAATTTTCAAAACTTGGAATCCTTCAGATTTTATTGGATTAACATATATATCTCTTCAAATGGAGCTGTCCAATGTACTCCTTTTCTGAAAACAGTGGAGGGAAGCTCCTGAAACAGGAAGCCCTAATTTTTTGATTTCTTCTGCAGAAATTTCTGTTACTGTTTCTGTGATATCTCCGAAATTACTGATCCTCTATGTCTGCAATTTCTCCCTAAGGTAACCTCGCATGTCCCTGATCCAACACCACATTTTTCATCAGAATTTGTTTCACCATTTGGTATTTATGATCCTTTTCCCAAGGTGACCTGTTACAGGACTGTTCAGAACAGCGAAGTTGTACGGAATTCCACATGTCCCTGGTTCATATTCTGAGTCTGATATTAGGACCTCAGAAAGTACAGTCCATTCCCTTTCTGGAACATCTTCATTAATTCCATTTGGACCTCTGTATCCCAAGATATTGCAGATCTCCCCAGGTGTCCTGTTTATGGATGATTTCTGGAAGAGGCTGGAACCCTAACTTGGGGAGATCATATCTCCCAGAATATAGAGAATAAGAGGCTGAAATTTGGACACAGTGTTCATCAGGATTTTATCTTCGTCCAGTGAAATTTTTAGCTTCTGAGACATCTCCAATATCGGAATATAGAGACTGTACCAAAACTTAGCAGTTTTAGTATTTAGGGTTTCTCCTAGCTCAGGGTCAAACTAGGGTTTGACTTTCCTGGAGTTTCACCCAACCAAATTTATTGATCCAGGTATCTAAACTTAGGTTTTGATGAGGAGAAAAATCCTATGCTGGTATCACTCAAAAATTCCTCTTCTGTAGAAAGCCCTAATTTCCACATCGAAACTGAAAATGCTTGAAATTGGATTCTGCATCGACAGAAAGATGCACCCTTCAATGGAGAGTCATCCTAGCATACTTGTGCTGATAAATTGTGGAGAGAGACCCAAAAATTAAGAAGCCCTAGTTCCTGTAGCTGCACAATGTCTTATTTTCAGTTTAGCTCTGATACCATGTTAGTTTTTCAACATTTAAGCTAGCATTATGATAAGATCTTTTCACTGAGAGAATAACAAGCACAGCAATCACATAAGCACATCACAAGAGACAAGAGACACAAAGATTTTAGGAGGGGAAACCATAAATGGAGAAAACCCCTCAACTTCCTCTAAGATAGTATCACCACAAGATGTGAACCCAAAACAGTAAGATGACCTCCCTTCACAACAGCAGCCTTCTGTCTTCTGTCAAGCCCAAGAATTTCCTTCTCCAAAAGTGCGCCACACTTGAGAGAGAGAGTGATGTAAGTCACAAGTGATAAATAGAGAGACACACACTCTCTATTTATATTAGTCCGTTCACTTGAATTACCATTTCACACGTAGGCTCGACCTAATAATTACTACTCGAGCCTACACCTTAATTAGTGTATAATAACTCAAGTGCCCCTAAACTGTGGGGACTTACCTAATGACTTGATATGACTTGTTTACATTATTAATCCTCCCAATAGGGACATCGGGGCATAACCACATGACTCAAATGCATAATAGAAACATCCCGGAATAAACATCGGGTTACAATATATATGATACATAGGAGAATACATTCCGAAGTTACATATACATCAACATTTAACAGAGTCAGGATTTTGTATTTTGTTCTAGCTGTCATCCCATATGATATTGTTGTAATTTAGCTTTTGTTTGTGTTGTTTGGTTTCTTTTTATATTATGGTAATTTATATTTTTTTTGTGTTGTTTTGATCTCTATGTGTCCAAACCATAAAAATTATCTCTCATTTTTCTTTCAAGTCAAAATATCTTGTTTGGCCATAAAATACCAGTTGTTTGAACTAAAATTTGATTTAAAACTAAATCACTACGGAGTCTCTTGTTTGTCTCTAACATGCTAGTCGTTTGAACTAAAATTTGATTTAGAACTCAATCATTGCACAGTCCAACAATTTTGGCAAACTGGAGATATAGAGAAAAAAATGGAGAGCAACACGAAAATTTCCACAACTGGTAGAGGTTTGTTTTCCAACATCTTAATGAAATTACCAGAGAAGAATGATATGCTCTTGAAAACCATAATGTGCAGAACCTAGAATGATGTGCTCACAAGGATAGCCCAAAAGTTCACAATAAGGTAATGTGAACTCCCCCTTTTCTCCTTCTTCACTTCAACCATGTTAAGCAATCGAATCTCTCTTATTTCAATGATCAATCAGAGGGACATGATATCAAGATGGCCCCTAAACCCTTTGAAAACACAGTTACATTATCCTTATGTAACCCTGACCAACCACAGGAATTCATTACAAATCTAGGGTTCAAAGGGTTTGTTAATAATTATACTATGCACGAGAATGTTTCCTTGAATTCCATACCCAATTTGAAGGATTCATGTATTGAGGCCTTTATTAGGGTTTGTAAGAGGCTTAGCGTGATCAATCTCATGAATTGCTAGAATTTGTCTGATGATTCTCTGGGGAGCCTTAAAAATTGTGACAATATCCAAGAATTCGGTTTAAAGGATCTTTTCCTATTTACTCCATCTGGTTTGGAACAAAGAGGTGAGAATTGTCTAACGATTTTGAATTTCTTTCTCAAGCTTGAACCTTCCATCAACATTACCTTATCTATCTAGTCTCTGGGTAAACACTGCCACAATCTATAGGAATTGTCTTTACATATCTGACCCGAGGACTTGTGGAAGCTACAAGGGTTATAATCTCTCATTTGGTGACAATTTCTTTATCATGTAACTAGATTGATTTAATTCCTACTCATAAGTATAAGAAGTGTCAATGAGAACCGACAATTACTAGCGTCTATTGGATTTGAATATTATGTGATGCTCTGGTGCATAATATGTAATCGATAGTCCATCAAGTTTAGGTATAACCTATGGTTTCATAACGTTAATATATTTTTGTTGAAGGGCATTATGTGTGAATGAGCAATGTGATCACAACCTTGTCACCCTATGTATCAATCCAGCCTTTCCAAAACTATGTGTTGGTTTAGCCTTATCTCAACTATGTATACCTTCCTACCTTGTCCAAACTAGGTGCATAAATCCAGCCTCTCCCCAACTAGTTATCAATCCTTTGACCAGACTATGTATACATTCCATCCTTGTACAATCTATGCATCACTTGCAACCTCGCTCAAAATATGTCTCCAACCATTTCCAAATCAAGTGTATAAATCCCATACTCATTCCAAGTATGTCTCACCAGCCTCATTCAACCTACGTTTATTACATTCTAGCCTCACCCCAACCATGTATCTCTCGTTGGTTAGTCTAGTTGTTGGAACACCCATGTAGGGATAAGTTGATGTTCTATAGCATTCTCTCTCTTTTTTGAGGATGGGTATCATGTTTATTGAATGAGTATCATGCTTGAATGACGATAACATGTCTCTCTCTTGGGTCCGAGGACCAACTGTCTTAGAGTATCCAAGTAAATTCGGCGTAGAGATTAATTTATTTCAATATTTTATACATATGACATAGAAATGGATGGATCTGGATATGTTGGGGTAAATCTATGCTACAAATTAAAATAGTTTGTTTTCTTTATGTTTTTTATTGGATTTTACGGCTAGATAGTTGGGTTTGACTTAAGAATTTTCATTGTTATTCTAATGTTAGGAATCTATTGCAAAAGAAATTAAAGAGAAGATAAGTGGCGAACATTTCTTTGATCTGCTCATTTAGGAAGAGAAGATAAGAGGAAACTGATGGAAAGGTAAACTGACAATAACCATAAGTCATTTCTATTTCTATTTAGAAAGGTAAACTGGAGCCTCTAGTTATTTTGAACTAGAAATGTATCTCAACTTAATCATTATCTTGATCAGTGGAAATTCAAATCCTTGATACTCTTATATGGAACTCCTAACTATTAGAAGAATTGGAATAACATGACTTATGCATTAAATAAGAATAGGATAATCACAAGATAGGGGATGTATACATATTGACTATAGACAACTGAGACAACCATTCAAGTAGCCTCCTTAAATCTTTCTTTTTGTACCCACTATCTTATTTGACTATTCCAACTACAACTCAAGTAGAAATGTAAGGTTGTGTGAATACTCACATCTTACTACATGTGACACAAAATTGAATTACCATCCATCAACTTGTCTATCCAACTCAGTAATATGTTATTTTGGTATGATAAAAAGTTGGCAATGTATTGTGAGGATTATTTTCTACAAGCATGTATTGTTTAACAATTTATATAATATATGTTTGTGTGTGCATGTATTCCTGAAATGGCGAGTTCTAGGAAATCATGACAATTATATTCTCAAAGTTCAATTGTTGTACTTTTTATTGTTTGTGTGCACACCAATCCAATTAACGTCAAGATGTAGATGATATGGATAAGAACAATTGATTACTCATTTGTGTCTATGGTAAATAAATAGGATTTTTTCTATGAGCTTGTCCAACTTATTAATGTGGTATGTTAAAAATGGATTTTGTCATGGAAATTGATTACCAAATGTATATGTTAATATTCTTTTATATTAAGGCATTATGATTCTGTTTTTGCTAGATAGTGTTTCTCCAAACTTATGGTTTGGATAGAAAGAGATTAACACGTTTCACTCAATCCGTTGCATAATATGTTTTTCAGAAACATATTTATTTCTTAAGCAAATCAAATGCCTAATGTTAGATATCATATCTGTCATGATTTTATGTAATATGCTTTGGATATTGATACAATGAATTATTATAAGTCTTAGCCCAATATCATAGTTCTCTCATATAGGTTGCTCCTACCATTCGTAATTAATTATTTTTTCACACTTTACATTCATATGTTTTTGTAATATTATCCTTAATTGTAGGCAAAGTAATAACATTATCATTATTTATCTCTTGCGTCCTTTCCTCCTTCCTCTTATTTGATGTAATATTTAGTTCATGTTTTCTTGTTGATCACGTTTTATCTTGTTTATGGTTTTGGCATACTGGTTATAAACTACACCTTGCAATGGTATCCATACTTAACTACAAATTTTAGTTCCATTGTGCCAAGAAGTGCAATTTTATTATGTTCTCTTCTTTTATCTTGATATGTTGTTTGTCAAGCCTTGGTTTGTGCTTGTTCAGAATTAACATATGCATCAGATTAAGTTTCTAGTGTGTATATATTGGTTAATTTTAAAGTTCAATCTGAAGAATGCCTGATTAGGTTGTTAGCTTGATGTAATTTTTAATTTAGTATATGTAATCCCGTGACTTATATAGTGATTTTGTTCAGTTTTACAATATAGGATCATATTCAGTTGGAATTATAATTTTGCATCTATTGTGGCTCTAGGTTCCCTATGCTACCACAAATAGTGAGACTCCACCTAATCCACCCAGCAGTTGGCATTATGTCAACTTTGACAGGTTCAACATTGGCAGGTTTCATATCTCAACATGCATGGCCAACTCCAACATCTTGACACGGGTATGATAGATTATATCTTTGTATTACAGTCATCTGTAACGGTTGAACTTCCTAAACATTCTAAATTCTTTGAAACTGAACATAATGGGTAGTCACCCAAGCATCTCAACATCCTATATAAGCATGTACACTACTGTAAAATACAAGAAATTAATAGAGCAATAATCAAATAATAGAGATTGGTTCGAATTCTTTCATTTTTTCTGTGTGATTACTTTCTCTCTCTATAATGTATTCTCAACTTTGCTTATTTTGTTATGCTACCACCATAACAATACTCAATTCATCCAGTTAGATTGTTTTCCTCCAACGTGCGTCTAGGCACTCAGATCACCACCAGAGAGGCCAAGCGAGCTTGAGTCTCCTGTAAATTTAACTAAGTTGGGATTGTGTATTTTTTTCTAGATGAAATCCCATCTGATATTGTTGTAATTTATCTTTTTTTTGTGTTGTTTGGTTTCTTTTAATATTATGGAAATTTAGGTTTTGTTTGTGTTGTTTGGTTTCTTTTGATATTATTGTAATTTAACTTTTAGTTGTTTTTTAATTGATTTTGTATTTCTTCAATTCGGTATTATTTGAAATGTAGAATCTACAAATTTGATTCAAAATGAAAATTCCACCATCCAAAAGATAGGTTGGAAACATTAAAATCAAACAAGAATGTTAATGGAAGTGATACTGTACTCAACTCAATATGTTACGTCATCAATTTTCTTGTATTCCATTTGATATGATATCTCGTTAGTCCTTGAATCTATATGTTCTTTTCCTATGTGTAGGTGAAACGTGCCACTTCTCCTGTTGTTTTGCTACTGGAGTGGACCGACGAACAAGTGTTCCTTGTAAGTTATTCAGTGAGTTTTTTCATTCTTTCATGTTCTATAAATTATTTTTTTGCTAATAAGATTATAGTTTTTTCTTTTCATTTGTGAATTGTTGGGTTTATTGTATTTTTTCCTTGTGGAACTCCATTTTTTGTGAAGACACTACTTGCATGTATGGTGCCAAATGCAGGTTCGATCATCAAAGAGACAAAGCACGATCTCTAAAAATACCAAAGCAAAAAGGCGATTGGGATTCTGTTATAATTGTAGGAATAGAAGATCAAGGCATTTATATAGTTTCCAATGGAAAAACATAGATTACAATTGCTAATATAAGTATAAATTCTAGCTGGCAAGGGAATGGAAATCATACTTGTAAGTATTTGTTGGGATTTATATATTGCTTAATGTATGGATAATGAAATTTTCCATCAATAATTGCAAGTTACATTTATATAAGTCCACATCATCTCAAGTTAGTGTTGTATGGTCATTAGTGTTGTATAGATATATCCAAGAATAAAGAACCTTGGTTAGATTCCCCTCATGAGTTCTTCTTGATGTAATTCCTTGGTTTTTAGCTAGCCACTTGGCCTCATTTCCTTCTGTGTCTGTACTTGTGGTTTTGCATTGAGATTATTTGGGCTTGTTGTAAGTGTTATCATAATGGAAGAAATATTCTATTTTATTTTTCTCTAATAATTATGGATGTTATGATATTGGAGGGTGAAACAAATTACCGATTTTATGTCAAAACACGAAGGTAATTCTACAACATTATTATGCCTTTTATTTTATTAAATCAAGGAGGAAAATCCATAATTCTTGGCATTTCAGTATATATATGTATAATTAAAGGAGTAATAATATTATTATAATGTTGGTTTAAAACTACAATATATTTGATACAAATATTTACATATTGAGTAGCATATATTTTATACAAATCCTAAATGTTGAATTCATTAGACGTGGTTTAATCTGTTGTGTAACTAGAAATTTTTATCAAATTGTTGAAAATAATCCTAATAGGATATGTAAGTGATAGCTTGATTAGAGAAATATGGATGTTGGATTTTGTTAATGTTATTAATGCCAATGTTAGAAACCTAGCAACAATTAATCTAATTAAGTTATATGCCTTTTTTATTTCATGATCTAGTGGTAAATGCCCCATCAGTTGTTATGACATTTGCTTCCCAGGATTTTGATGTAATCTATCAGTAGCAGTTGTACCAATTAAGTTAGTACATGTTTGTAGATTTTTATTCCAAGGTTTTTCAATTAGCTCTAGAAAAAATCAACTTCTGCACCAGAAGGAAGAAAAAGTTAAAGAGTCTACTCGAACTCTGTGGCATTAATGAGCAACCTTGTTGATGAATAACCAACATGTATTGAAGAAGCTTCAAAGAAGAAGGAATGGATGCAAGCCATGAATCATGATCAAAGAATACCAATCAATAATAAAGAATGATGTTTGGGATGTGGTGCCAAGACCAAAGGACAAATCAATAGTTTCTTCAAAATAGATTTTCAAGACAAAGCACTCAACATATGGCAGTATTGAAAAGTTTAAATCAAGATTTGTCGCACAAGGATTTTCAAAAAAGGAAGGAATTTAGTATGAATAAAATTTTGCACCAGTAGAAAGATATACTTACATCATAATTGTCCTTGCCTTGGAAACCAAGATGAAATGGAAGCTACATCAACTATATGTAAAAAAAAACTTTCTAAATGGAGTCATAGAAGAAGAAGTATATATTGAACAATCACTAGGATTTGAAGCCGATGACAAGGAAACACATGTATGCATATTAAAGAAATCTATATCTGGGTTAAAACAAGTACCCAAAGAATGGTATCGAAGAATTGATGGATTCCTAATGAATTTGGTATTTACCAAAAGTAAAGTCGACTTCAACCCTTACTATAAGGTTGAAAATGACGGGATCATGATACTTCTATTATATGTAAATGACCTATTTTTTACAGGGAAGGAGAATCTTGTCAGCAAATGTAAGAAGAAACTTGCAACAGAATTTGAGATGAAAGACCTTGGTAGAATGCACTATTTCCTAGGTATTGAAGTATGGCAATTTCCCGAAGAGATTTTCCTAAACCAAGGAATGTACATTGTTACAGAGAGAAATTCCTATGGCTTGTGGTACCACAACAGACAACTTAACTCCATAAATCAATCATTTCCTATATGCAAGAGAAACCAAATATCTAACACTAAAAAATTTCGATTCGTACCTTATTCCGGATGGTTGATGTAGATCCCCATTGAGCTTTCCAACTCCAGCTTGAATTGATAAATTGCTTCCTCAACATTCAATAAACAAGACAAGCATGCTATATATAATTGTGTTATACCTACTCTAGCATATATAATAAATAACATATAAGCATTTGAAATCATCCATGGATCAAATATTCATTCAAATACACATTATTGGACAGGAAAAGATATTTCTATTAATATAAAACAAAGATTACAATAGAGACAACCTCTGTCAGCACATCTGCGAATTGGAGAAACTGAGTCCCCCACTTGGGCCTCCACCACTTCAATCCTCCATCTCTCGATAGCAAGCTCACAAGCAAAAGGAAAGCTTGGGAAGAACACAAAAGTGCTCCAAGGGACAAAGGGATGCAGACTCAAGTATAAGCTCTGGCAACAATGGACTATAGTTCTCTTGCTCTCAATTCCTCATGACTTCAATGTATCCAAAGGGTTCCTTATATAGCTCTTCAATAGGGTAATCAAGGGTTGAATCCGAGGGATCTCAAGGCATATGGAAGGCCAGGATACAAGTGAGTCAGATCCACATCAAGGAAAACTTGAAAAGAATTTGGCCTTTTGCACACATCCTGATGTATGCGGTTTTAGGGGTAAAACCCATGTATATACGCGAGAAAGGGTCCAAAAGTCGTGTATGGCAATTTTTACATGTTTTTAGGGATGATCTTGGAAACATCAAAGGTACAAAAATGGTCCATGGGGTCTAAGGAGTCTATAGAGGGACAAGGAAGGCCATAAAAGTGTGATTCACTATTTGTGGTAAAATCAGCTATAACAGATGCCCCCTAATGTGTGAGGTTAGAGGGGTCATACAATGGCCGACATACATTATAAGTCCATCCCAGAAGTGAAGTGATGAAAAACCCAATAGAATAACCAACCATCCAATCAACACTATACAATGATACAACTCTGCACATAACTGCAAATACATATAGCAGTCCCAGATACATACGAGTACAATGGCCATGAATAGGCATGATACAATATGGCATATGTGGTCATTGCCATGTACAATATAAATATATTAGAATCTCCATGATGAAGATATACAAAGGATCATGATCTTAATGAAGACTGAAGATATATAATGGATCAAGATCTCCATAATGGCTGGAAATTTCTGACATATACTAGAATCAAGTCATGAGAGCTGAAATCTCATGAACACTGGCACGATCAAGGAGGTAGCATATAAGAGATGCCACCAGTCTGGAAGGTCTTATACATAAAACGCTACAAGTACATGTCCTACTATGTGAATAGAGGTGTCGAGGTCAAACATAGTATTCCATCATCTGATTACCAGTCATTGATGTATACCGTTAACAAACGCGAGATCACCCACCGATAATGAAAATGGGAATCAAGGTACTAGAGTGCAAAATAACAAGTGTGAATAAATTTGTTGAGGCCGAACACTTGAGAGAATCCATCGATTAGGGGACATTGATATATTCCCAAAAAATTGTTGATGGCAAGAGAACCTACCACTGATGACTGAAGTCTCGAGGCACTCAAAAAAGACTCTAGATTCCTATCCAAGAATAAATGATCTGAATTCGATGGGATGAAATCCACTGGAAGGAGGGAATTAAGGCATCCCCCATCTTCCAACACAAGGTACTCAGCAAAGCTGTATAATGTGGAAGGACTCGGTCATAAGGTGCACGAACTAGTAACTATACCGGGAATGGCCGACATGCAAAGTCAAGATAACTAAGGAATGGATGACTCAGGTTTCAACTTCCTTCGAACAAGAGCATAAAGGTGAATGGTGACTGAATTTAGGCATCATAGACTCGATTTCAAAAACTGGGACATCTCTGCGACACAGGAGGCATCGACAGAGGCTCCATAGGGACTGGAAGCTTAACTAGTCGGTGGAGATAAACTCAGATAAATGAGTACAGCTCCTAAAGTCAAACTATTAACCCAACCAACAGATGTGATATACAACGCTCTGTTCGAAGGTGATATGACTCAACTGCTACCAAAGATAACATCTTTTCTTGTCCAGCTTTTTGGTTTTTTAATTTTCTTGGACTTCTTCAAATATTTGAAAAGCTTGAAAAAGAATAAAATTTCTTTAAAGTTATAGACTAGGAGGAGATGAGTGTCAAATGGGAAAACAAACTAGTTCCAAGTAGTGGAACATACCTATGCTCAATGCAAGGACACACATGTAGGATAGCGACACTCGAGGGAAAGTCCCCTCCCGGTAAGAATAGGGAATCAAGCTACAAAAAATATATAAAATGGCTCTGCGTGGCTAGACATGAGACAAGCTCGGGCTATATGGCTGATACTCAAAGTCAAGGAAGCCGGCATAAGGTTCAATGAGGCAGGAAAAGCTCATGATAATGCAATTACAACTTGACATATACAAGGGAGTCCCGGGGAAATGCCCAGCATAAAGGTCAAGAGGAGTATGAAGCTCTTGCTCAAAGTCATGGCAGTACTATTCAAAGGACTCCCGGACCTAAGAGAGGACTCACAACATGGGTACCAAATGAAAAGGAGAGCTAACTAGGACACCCATGTTTAGGAAAGCTCTACCATTCACATAGTACCACTTCTAACAATAGCATGAAGGTTCCGTGGTACCATGGAATGGGTTCGTACCTAAGGTTAAAATGAAATAGTCATAAGGTCATGCAAAATGCAAGTGGATGTGAAATCCTAACCTATATGCCAGTTTAGACATGATACCTATGATAGGAACGAACAGGTCAAAACATCGAAGAGAGTGTACAAAAACTGGACCCTACATGACAACCATTATAGTCCAAAACAACCCAAAATAGTCAATAAAGAATCCAAACTATAGGGAATAGGGATGAATGATCATGACAAATAAATTCAAAGGAAACAGTGCAATGGACAATGGACCATAAAAATAAATGTAAAGTGTAGACCCAACGCTCACGTATCCACTACCACCCCTGTGAGGGTGACCACTGGTGTAAAGATAGATCGAAGGGAATAAAAATCCTCCACAAATGGAGTAGAGGATGGAATATGACCATTCCCAAATCTATGAGCACGGTAAGTGGTGTTGATGTCCCCAAGTCTGACACCAGGGTCTGTACTAAGAAGAAGGACGGGTGATAGGATACTAGGAATGCCGAAAATAAAAGGACCCTAACTCAAGAGAGCATAAATATACTCAAGTAACCGTGATCCCAAAGGCCGACTAGTGCATAAAGAGCACACTCCTAAGAAAATCTACAGCCAAAATACAAGCAAACCAAGGGGAAGATATGTGAGCTCCCAAATGCAACAGGTATGTCTCTCCTAGGAGAGGCTCAAAACTCCCATACACTACAAGTGGAGGTATGTAACCAATTATAGTGGCCCTCAGCTTCAACACGTATAGAGACTATGCTGTCTAACCCCAACCTGGCCGAGACACCTACATAATAACCTCTGCAAGTACCCCCTATGATAACCTAGGTAAGGAAACTAAGGTCACCCCAATATAACCAATGCTCAAGCAGATAGTCACAAAATGGATCAACCATAGGGGCAGGGTAGCAAAGCTTGAAACTCTTGAAAGAGGCCCCAGATATGAATACAATCCTGGAAATATCTCTGGTGCTACTCAGTTACAACTAGGGGTCATCCCAATCATAACCGCTCACACTGCCTTGCGCTTAAATCCCTTGTAAGAGGAGGATCCTGAGAAACACTAATTATACCAAGGAATTTCAGACTCTCAACTGGACAAACACATACATGTTGTTGTTTAGTGGTCTTGGAGAATTTACTCACAATGAACTATTCTAAGACCCTAAAACCTAATCTTGTTGGTGCACCCTATAAAAGAAAAGAGTGTAATTCATTTTAAATTATGCGTTGATTTTAAAGGATGTAATTACTCAAAGGGAAATGGTCATGCAACTAATGATATGAAGACTCAAGAGTGAAATAAAAGTGCACACCTAACAAGCCATGCCAAGTGCAATCTTGTAGAATGAAAAATAGGGTATGCCACTACATGAGATGAATAAATGTATATTCCTTTCCAAATGCCAATGCAATCCTTCTTATATGAAAGCCTAAATAAAACTCTCATCCAAGCAATCCAATGCAAGTACCTCCGTAAATCCATATCTAAGATGCAACTAAGAGTGCAACTACTTTGTATTTTTCAAAAAATGCAATAAAAGTCATCCAAAACTCTTAGTCTCTACAACAAGTATAAAACACAAGCCCAGTAAGACACCGAGACAAAAAAGAGTAATGCACTAATGGCAAAACAAAAAGGATAAATGAATAAAACTACTTTGAAAGAAAAATCAATGAAAAAGCGGTCTCTGGTCACAAAAGAAGCATACAAAAGACAACATCAGACCCAAGGAAGACCCAACCACACTCACAACCCACCCAACAACTTCCCACAACATCAAACTCACCAAAAGGGATGATGTACATGACTGTTTAAAGAATAGTTGCATATATACGCGACTTTTGTCCAAGAAGCTACATGTATACACGGATTTTGGCCAAAAACCTGTGTGTATACGCAACTTTTGGCCAAAAATCCGCGTATGTACGCGACTTTTGGCCAAAAACCTGCATATATGAATAAGACAATGGTAAAAATTAGGCCAAGGGTCAAACCAATAAAGGAAAGTGTCAATGGATGAACATACTATAAAATGCAACACAGAAACAAGGAGAAACAAAGAGCAAGTCAAGAATATCAAGCACATTGTGCCCCCAAACCCCAAACAAAAACAAGGAATTACATCCCCAGCAAAGTCACCAATTCTGTTACAGAGAGAAATTCCTATGGCTTGGGGTACCACAATAGAGATCTTAACTCTAGAAATCAATCCTTTCCTATATGCAAGAGAAACCAAATATCTAACACTAAAGGATCTCGATTCGTACCCTATTCTGGATGGTTGATGTAGATCCTCGTTGAGATTTCCAACTCCGGCTTGAATTGATATATTGATTCCTCAACATTCAATAAACAAGACAAGAATGCTAAACATAATTGTGTTAGACCTACTCTAGCATATATAATCAATAACATATAAGCATTTTAAATCATCCATGGATCCAATATTCATTCAAATACACATTATTGGATAGGAAAACATATTTATATTAATATAAAATAGAGATTACAATAGTGACAACCTCTGTTGGCACGTTTGCGAATCGGAGAAACTGAGTCCCCCACTTGGGCCTCCACCACTTCAGTCCTCCATCTCTCGATAGCAAGATCACAAGCAAAGGGAAATCTTGGGAAGAGCAAAAAAGTGCTCCAAGGGACAAAGAGATGCAAACTCAAGTATAAGCTCCGGCAACAATGGACTATAGTTCTCTTGCTCTCAATTCTTCATGCCTTCAATGTATCAAAAGGATTCCTTATATAGCTCTTCAATGGGGTAATGAAGGGTCAAATCCGAGCGATCTCAAGGCATATGGAAGGCTAGGAGACAAGTGAGTCAAATCCACATCAAGGAAAACTCGAAAAGAATTTGGCCTTTTGCACACATCCCGATGTACATCTATAACAAGTGTGCTTTCAACCTTTACTATAAGGTTGAAAATTATGGGATCATGATACTTCTATTATATGTAAATGACCTATTTTTTACAGGGAAGGAGAATCTTGTCAGAAAATGTAAGAATAAACTTGCAACATAATTTGAGATGAAAGACCTTGGCAAAATGCACTATTTCCTAGGTATTGAAGTATGGCAGTTTCCCGAAGAGATTTTCCTAAACCAAAGAATGTACATAGTAGAAATTTTGAAGAGATTTGGAATGTTATATTGCAAGGAAATTAACACTACGATGGTGATAAACTTAAAGCTACCGCATGATGATTCTTCAGAAAGAGTAGATGTCACATTACCCAGATGGATGATTAGCTCACTGATGTATTTGACATATATAAGACTAGACATATGTTTTGCTGTGAAAGCCTTGAGTCAGTATATGGTGGAGCCCAGACATGTTCATCTAGTTGTAATAAACATGTGATGAGGTACCTGAAAGGTACATTAGACTATGGCCTCAAAAATACAAATGATAGTGAGTTCAAATTGTGTGGCTATACTAATTTGGATTGGGTTGTAAGTGATGAAGATAGAAATAGAACTTTAGGATGTTTCTTTAGTTTGGGATCAATCTTGTATGATATCATGGATTAGTAGAAATCAAACAAGTTTTTCCCTCAATACAAATAAGGTTGAGTACATTGCAGCATGTTCATGCTGTAACGAAGCAGTGTGGATTCACAAACTATTGGAAGGACTGACAATAGTACTCTCATATGTTGAGTGGTCCTGCATTTAGTTACAAATGAGATTTTCATTTAGTTGTATAGAATGGTATAATATCTGAGGGTGGTCTCATGGACAAGAAAATTTTCTTATTGAGAGTGGTCCTAGCACTAACACATTGAGGATGGTTCTACGAACGATAGTACTCTCATATGTTGAGTGGTACTGCATTTAGTTGTGGATGAGATATGCATTTAGTTGCAAATGACAATATCCTCTTTAAGGATGGCCCTGCAGAAAATAACACTCTTTTGATGAGAGTGGTCCTAGCACTCACCGACTGAGAAAGGTCCTGCGGATGATAGTAATCTCTTATAGATAGTTGTCTTGCATTCACTTGGGGGTGAGTTTGTACATTCAATACCAGTAATGATGAGGCTCGAGATGACACCATAGATGATGTTGATGCTCGAAGAGATGATGCTCAAGATGATTATAGAGATGATGATGCTCGAGATGATGCCAAAGATTATGATGATCGAGATGATTTCAAAAATGATGATGCTCGAGAAAATACCAGATGATAGAGATGTTCGTGGTGATGATGCTCCAAAGATAATGATGATGTTGATGTAATTGTGAAAACTTCCTATGACATATAGATTCACCAGTAAGTTGTACAGATGTATTGTTGTATTGTAGAATACATTCATTTTTAAGAGGCAGTGCTAAAGAAATGTAACTGCGAATGATATTCTATTTTGTATTATTATTGTTACTACCCTTTCGAGAGATGTCATTCCTATGATTAGGGATTTCATTGATGTATTTGGTCATGTAAAGGTGTTGAGGTTAAACCTCCATTTTAAGTTGGGTCATTAGTACCCACAAAAGTATTATTAAATTGTATTTTTTATTCTTCCAAGGAAATTCGGCCCTGGAAGAAAGGAGAAGTCTACCCATTTGGGTTATTAGGCCTATCAAATGATTATTATAAATAGAAGAGGGGCTACCTTCATTTCGACAATTAGAACACTCAAGCAGTTGCGCTAGAGAGAGAGAAGTGACAGTCCATCTAGAGGAGAGGAACTAGTCTAGTATTGTTCTTAGGTATTACACTGTACTTGGTTGAAGTATATACAAAGGAATTTTTGTTGGGTTTTATTTCCCATGAGGGTTTCCTGAGATAAATCTTTGTGTTCTCTTTGGTTCTGTTGTTCTTGTTATTATTTCAGAGATCCTTTTGTTTTGGTATAACAAATTTTAAAACCTTAACGCTTTCGAATATATAAGGATTCCTTTTTGTTTGTTGAATGCAGGGGCCACTTTCAAAAGGGTCATCGATTATGCTTTTAAGGAATTAATTAGAAAGACCATATAAATTTATCAGGATGACTTAACAATTTTTTCAAAACAAAGAATGATTTATGTAAGTCACCTCAAGAAAGATGTTAGCACCCTGTAATTTTCCTATGGTTGTGGTAGGAAGTCACAGTGGAAACCATTTCAAACCAATATTTAGATTATATTGTAGCCAATACAATCAGAGAGGCCTCTCTATTGTCATAGGGTTTTTCACATACGCATATGGCTTTAAACAAGCCTCTAAAAGGCTAGATTTTTTTATATAAACTAGGCATTGGTAGATTTAAATATGGTAGAATAGAGAGACATGAAAGATCATTGGGAAATGGAGTTTAACCTAAGTCAAACAAGGGTATTATAGAGAAAATGAGAGGGGGGTTTCCTTTTTACTCTAAGGAAAAGTAAGTGTCACAAGCTGTCAAATATCTTGAAAGGGTGATAAGGAGAAAAAGGAAGAATCCCAATGAAGAAAGAGGCACCTATATGTGGGTGAATCTCTTGCACCACCTTTAGCAGCAACAACAATAAGGATAATAACTGATACATAGCACTTAACTGAGATTGAATTCTATAGCAATCATCATAAACATATCACAAATGCAACGTCTGATATGAGGAGCGCTTAATGAAACGAATTACTCATATACAACTAGAGCTTATTAGAAGAAATAGCACAAAAATGAACATGATAAAATAGGAAAAATAGACTAAATGTAGAACACCATGACGAATCTCAGAAATGGAGGAGAATGTTTCCCATTAACTTCCAAGAAAGTTACAAGGACCAAATCAAGAGCATAATTCTTTCTGAATGAAAGTTCCAACCCTTTCCTCATCAATTGAGGTCATATTTATAGTGCTATGGCTCCCGAGGCCAACCTCCAAACAAAAACCAATTTAATTACAAAATTTGGGGATCAAATCCTGAATCATCATTCAAATCCTGATAAAATTCCTCAGTTTGAATATTTTCCATGATTTATACCTAAAACATGCAATATGATGTAACATGCATGCTGGATCCAAAATGGCAATGCAACATCTGAGAGACACACTCGCTTTCTTTGATAGTGATGCTTCGAAACATATCCCAATGGCTATAGTCCCTCAGGCAAGATCTACATCATCGAATTTTTCCCATGCTTCAATTTCACTTCGCATCTGCACTGATCCTTCCCTCTTTGCACTTTTTCCCGAGCAAAATCAATCACAGTGATAGGTTTCCTCTTACAAGGGATATTAGATGTCCCTTGATATGGTCCTTTACACAATTTTGCAATCGCTTACCTTTTTAACCTCCTTGTACCTATCCATTAGGAAATCCACCAGAACCGTCGATCATATCTTCGACAGATATACACCATCCAGAATGTGATATCCTACTGGATTTTGCAGTAGATCTTCTCACTAAACCCCATGCGCTTCCGCACTACGAAATAAATCTGAGCTACTGACCTGATCCCTAGTAGATATCCACCGTTCAACTATGCGAGTCCTATAGACCTTTCGCAGTGTCCCACCATGTTAATCTGCGCACATATTCAGGCCTCAAAAACATATCTTGGCTGTGGATCTAGCCCATCCGAGATTGTTTTTGTTCAATCGTAAGGTCCCTACGAGATTCCGCGGCCCCCAACTTGGCTTACCCATCGTGCGAGTTTGTGTCGCGAAATTATTTTCATACGTAGATCTATGAAACCTTTAGATCATGGCCATCAAAACCTGGAGGGTGTAACCCAATTCCCAGTCCTTCACCATGTTATCTCTCCGTGCAACTTTAACTCGCGGAATCCTTAGCAACAGTTGATTGTCACCGCTGAGTAATCTACACCGTTCATTTTGACCATTGCGTAATGTGTAGAACCTCATGATGTCCTTCATGGTACTGAGATAAGGTATTTTTCAGACCTTGTTCCTCCTTTCCTATTGGCCTATTCCCTTGTCAGTTTTTCAGCTCAAATTGGTGCTAATCCCACCTGCAAAGTTCTTAAGAATCTAACACTAGTACGACCGAGGTGATAAAAATGGCTCTAGCTCGGGGATTCTATCCTCCTTGTGACGTAGCAAATAACTTCATAGACCAGGTGCTTCATCCATTGGGTTGATCCCAATATTTCATTGAAAATTCCCAACTCTATTCTAGTGTTTGCAACTCCAAAATTTTCTTGAAAAAAAAAACTAGGTGAAAACATCCCTTTGAGACCTTACTACCTTCACCTCAGGCTTTAAGTCTATCATAAATCCATCCACACATGCAATGTTTAAAGGAAAATGGTATATACAATGAAAATGGGGCTGATATTTCTTATAAAAAGTAATGTTTGAGGAGACTCCCATTTACCGGAGCTCTAGATACTAATCCACCATCCATTTTTTCCAACACATAAGCGTTCTTTCCTTTGAAGGATGCAATTTTATATGGCCCTTTCCATAAGTGATCAAATTTTCAATGTTTCCCCTTCTCCTCATGAGGTGAATCCCATTGCAACACTACATCCCCTATGTGGAAATCATCAGGATTGGTTCTCTGGTAAAAAGTCTCTTTCATCTTGTCCTGAAATTGTTGAGTTCTATCAAAACTTTGCTCCCTCTATTGTTGTATCTCAACCAACTGATACATCCTCCTCTGGGTAGGATGGGTTTCAATGTCTTCTTCTTGAAACAATATCATTATTGGCAAGCTCGGGGAGTTAGGAAAAATTACCTTTGAACCATAGACCAACTGGAATGGTGAAGTGCCAATATCACACTAATTCTATCATCGCATAAAGCATATATTAGCTTTGTGTGCCAAGCTTTCTTATTTTCCTGCAACAGCTTCTTTATGATCCTCATAATACTCTTATCTGAAGAATCTACTAGTCCATTTCCATAGGGGTAATAGGCTTTGGAATGCCCCAAATGTATTTGATATTTGAATCAAAAGGCGATCATATTCTTTCATTTAAAGTGTGGAATATTATTAGTGATTATATTTTAGGGAACCCCAAACCTTAATAGAATATGCTCCTCTAGAAACTGCATCATCATTGTTTCAGTAGCCTATCTTGTGGGGATGGCCTCGATCCATTTTGTGAAGTAGTTAGTGGCGGTGATGATCCACCTATGCTACCATAAATAATGAGGATTAATTTCTTCGATAAAATATATCCCCCATTGCTGAAAAGGGTCTTCAACCTGGATAGGATTCAAAGGTAATGGCAACAGCTTCCTTCTTGCTTCAAAAATCTAACATTTATGGCAGGAAGCCACTTTCTTATGATTATCAAAAAATATTCTATGCCAACGTAATCATGCTCTCATGATCTTGTTTACTATGGTTTTCCAGTAGTGATGCTTCCCACACTCCCCTCCATGAAATTTTTCAATAAGTCTCTTAGCTTCCTTCTTCTCCACGCAGTTTAGTAAGACTCCTCGGGGCTCTTTCCAATACAAATTATTGCTCGAGATACAAAACCTCATTTCCTTTTGTTTGAGGAATATGGCCCTTATTTTATCCATGCCTAGTGGCTCCTGCATATGCTGTAACATAAAAATGATATCAGTGTACCATGAGGATGATAGAAAATGCTCACCTACTGGGGAACCTGGCTTCCCTTGAGGATTTTGTTCTTCAGTTGACAATTCAACAATCATGTGCAAGATGAGAGAATCAAAGTTGGACTGGGCCATAAGCTTGGCTAGCTCCTAGCCTTTGATTAATTTTGTGGGATTGATTTCTAGGTCATACTCAAGTAGAACTTCTATCCACTTTCCCCTTTGCCCCTCTGGATTAGGTTGGGTCAGAATGTCTTTCACGCCGCTGGTGGGGACGTGAGAAATGATATGGGAAAGAAGGATGTAAAATCAAAATTCCTTTAAGGCCTACACCAAAGCATAGGCCTACTTGTCCAGGATATTGTACTTCATGGGAGAATCCCTTAGGCTCTTGTTGTAGAAAGCAATGGGCTTCTCATGGCCTTCGTAGTTATTTTGCAATAGTACCCCTGCCACTGTGTGTTCTGAGGCAAATGAAAATATGACAAAGTATTTTGAAAAATAAGGGCTTGCAAGTACAGGTGCTTTAGCTATGTCCCTCTCTATGCCTTCAAAGGATTGTTTGGCTTCAGGAGTCCACCTGATTTCTTGGTCCTTTCCTAGCATGTTGGTTATATATTTCATTATTTTAGCAAGTGCAGCTATGATTATTCTCAGGAAGTTTAACTTTCCTAGAAATGACTGAACCTTAACCTTATTTCATGGGAGCTCAATTTTGTTGATCATCTCAACCCTCTTCAGATCTATCCTGATGCCCTCCTAAGAGAGTATATTCCCCAACAACTTCCCTTCTTTCATAGAAAAAAATGACTTTTTATGATTCAGGGAGATGCCAAAATTTCTGCATTTCTTGAACATCCTCAATAGGTGGGTGACATGTTCTTCATCAGAATTGGAGAAAACAATGATATCGTCCAGATAGATGACCATAATTTTGTCCTTTTCATCGGTGAACACTATGTCGATGGCCCTCTAAAAATTTTCTCCTGCGTTCATCAACCCAAATGGAATTTTAACATACATGAAGGTTCTCCAAGGTGTCATGAATTTTGTATTCTCTTGATCCTCTAGGTGCACCACAATCTAGTTATAACGTGAGAAACCATCCAGAGTGGAGATCCTCTAGGAACCCACTACTCTCTGCAAGATATGGTCCATTTTGGGGAGGGGATAATCATCCTTCAGAGACACTTTGTTCAGGTTCCATAATTCAATACATATTCTTATTTCCACATTCTTCTTTCTAACAGGGGGCAGATTAGCCACCCAACATGAGAATATGAGGGATACAATGATTTTGGCCTTAAACAACTTTTTGATCTCTTTCTCTACCAGGGGAAACATCTTAGGGCTCATCCTTCTCATCTTCTGTTTGAACGAAATCTCATCCTTCTTGATTGGTATGGTATGCTGGATGATGCTCGTATCATAAGCCTTAAGGTCCTTGTAGCTCCAAGCAAACACATATGAATACTCCTTCATCAGTGAGATGTATCTTTGCTTGGATTCAAATGAAAGGGTCCTTGCTATTTTTATGATCTTAGGTTGCTCTTATGTCCCAATATTTACTTTCTCAACATCTTCATAGCTTGGGACCTATTGAGGTTCTCTATCCACATCATTAGGATCGAAAAGGTTCTCTAGAGGAACCAGACCCCTAGGGATGGAATTACATTTCAGCTACAAAATATCCTTGCCACAGAGGTTTTTCACATATTCATGTTCGCCCTCAACCTCCTCAGTTTCATCACTCTCAGCATTTTCAACAACAACAACATCCTCTTCCTGGAGAACTTATTTTGGATCTATAGTCTGGCTTTGTAATGGTTCTTGCATGGGAGGAACACCCTCTAGAAGTTTGTTTTCTTCATCAACAACCAATCCTTCAAAATCCTTAGTGAGAGTGAGGAACTTGTGAATTTTTTTATCATCCTCAAAGACTTGGAAACTCTTCATGTTATCTGGGACAGAAGGTCTACGCCTCACTTCAATTTCATATTTCTCTATAAAAGGCATGGGGATCTTGAAAGTTGTTGCCGAAGTGGCCAGGGAATCAACCACACAATTCTATACTTGGAATTATATTGAAACTGCATTCTTCAAAGCATTCAATGAGGTCCTGGGAACCATTCCAGTAGCCTCTCATCCTGGGATGTCTGGCTTGATACTCACCAGTCATTTGCTTAATTATTAGCTCAGAATCACCATGTAACACTACCCTCTTGACTTGGATCTCCTTCAAGACTAGGATCTCCAATATCATAGCCTCATATTCTGCTTCATTGTTCATGCAGTCAAAATCCACCTTGTAAGAGTAATTCAAATCTCTCACTCCAGGGGGTCTCATCCACACTCCAGCTCCTACCCCTTGTTTACATGCTGACCTGTCGAATCTCACCTCCCACACCCCTTCTAACTCCTCCTCAGTAGGAACGAAGGAAACATTTTGGAAATAGGAAGTGTCTCCATCCCCTTCAGTAAAGAAGATACCAGATCCCATCTATGTATCCAATGAATATATGGGTCAATTGTGTGTCCTTTCAATGCTGGTTACCATATACACCAACTCTTTTTCTTTGAATAGCCTTCTTTGTATCCCAAAAACAAGGACAGTGGAATATGATATGTTCTTTGGAGGGAACCTTTGATCTTGGCTTCCCAAGATCTTGACAAGAACATTCCGAAATTTGGGGAAATATCAGCCACAACCACATCCATAACCATGGTTTTGGAAGGGATCTGGGCTAGGGAGATGACCAAGTATTTGATAAGGCCCAGGCACTTGAATTTATTAGAATCAAAAGAGAAGAGATCCTTGTAGGGTCTGGTTACTTCCAACCCCAGTTCATCCATGATTCTCTTGGGCATTAGATTGTGAGAGGCTCCTATCATAGAGATTTATCTAGGAGGCTTTAAAACTGTGGAAAATTTCGAACGATACTCTGAATTTTTTAATAGTTCAGTGAGGGGAACATATATTTTTATCTTTGCAATTTCGGCCTCTAGACTGAAAGAAGTCTGTCCATGATCAGATATTTTGGGATTATCTTTTATTTGTTCCTTCCATTTGGGATCAAACACATTTTTGGAGTTATCCTTGCAAGGTGTGTCATTTTTAGGCTTGCTGGAAAGAACCTTATTTCTTGCTTCTTTATTCTTCATGACAGGAACATCTCTGTTTCTCAAGCTGATTTGTCTCTGTGCATCTAGGACAACGAGTTGATATCCTTTCCTGAAGTCATATGTCTCACCTAGAGGTCTCTCTCACATCTCCAGAAAATCATTGCCATGTTCTTCTTTGGTAGTGAAGGTGGTGGGAGAGTCAGTATCCAGCAAATGGATTTCATCTTCAGTTTGATGTTCACCATTCTGATCCATGAATTTTGTTTGAAATGAAGGCCTAATAGGTGGATCAAGAGGGTTTCTGTGCATGTTCTGGATAACTTAGGGCCTTATGGTATTCAGAGTCCTAGTCTGTTGATCTTGATTTTCCCTGGGAGGTGGTGTGCCATCCATAGAGAGCCTCTCCATCATTCTTTCCATGTTTCTCAGCATTGTGTCTATTCTAGTCTCTTGTGAGCTAGAGGTAGAGGGTTGTTCAATTTCTTTGTCTTTCCTTCTCTCTCCTCTTTCTCCTTCCTCTCTTCTCCATTCTCCCCCATCTCTTCTACATTCTCCATCCTCTCTTCTTCTCTCCCCTTCCTCCCTTCTCCATTCCCCTTCATATATTTTCTTCTTTCTTGTGGAAATTAGGTTTACCTCCACCTCTATGGAATCTTTCATCATAGCTGCTAGGGAGGTTGATCTCCTTTCACTTAGCCACAAGGTAAACTCACTATCAAAATATTCAACATATTGGAGTTGGGCAGAACCAATGGGAGGTTTGAGCTAGGCAGGGATGGCATTGTACAACTTCAAAAACCTATCCAAAAACACTTGGACAAATCACTCTCTCTCCTCCTCATGGAATGATACTTGGAGATATATTGCTTAGGGTTCTTTTGTTCTGGCCACTTGTCCTTGAAAGCATCTTCAAAGGCTTGGTAGTGCAGGATAGAGTCATTTGCAACGTTTTTGTACCACTTTCTAGATTCTCCATCCAGACTTTGTGCAAATAACTTGACCTTAACATCATCGTGATCTGCCTCTTTAAGGTCGATCCAGCCTAAAAATCACCTAGGCATTCTTAAGCCGAATAACCTCTATCCCCATTTAATTTTTTGATTATTTGGGAATATCTGAAAGGGATATCATTAAGAGCAAGAGGAATATGAAGAGGAGAAAACCTATTTACCATCCTTGGAGGTATAACAGGGTTTTTGATGGGAATTAAGACTGGCGGGACAGAGATAAGCAAGTCGTGAGGAACTGCAGGAGTGTGGGGAGTTATGAAACTGGAAGATGAGTGTTGATTTTGGTTGGAAGCAGGGGGGTAATATGTGGTAGTGGATTTCCTTATGATAGTGGAAGTTGACATGGATAAATCAACAGTAAATGTAGGGCACTCTGGGTCAAGAAGGTGTAGGAAATCCTTGCCTAGAGGTTTTGAGGTATGGAGTGATGAGGCAATGCAGGGAAAATAAAATGAAGAGGTATCAGACACCAATTCAGAGAAGATGGATTAATATTTAGTTATAGGAAAGGATATTCCAAATTCCTCATTGCAATGCTCAGATATATCACTGACATAAATGTCACCTTCAGCAGGGAAAGAAATATTTCCGAATAACCTTTACAGGCTATTGGCCCTTCGAATCAAACTTTCTGGATCGAAGAATTCTTGAAACGAATCGGCAGCAAGGTTTATCCTCGTATTTTTTCTTCTGGTCGCCAATATTTACCAGTGGATTCACCTTCAAAATTTGTGTGGAGTCGCAAGAGCATGTACAACCAATTATGTGTCTAGGACCAGATTCTCAACCATGTCATAGAGCTAGACAATGTCGTTCATCTCGAGGAAATAATAGCAATTAGTTCCTCGACAACACTGCCAATATGTTAGAACCCTGTAATTTTCCTATGGTTGTGGTAGGAATTCATAGTGGTAACCATTTCAAACCAATATTTAGATTTTATTATAGCCAATACAGTCATAGAGGGCTCTCTCTTGTCATAGGTTTTTTCACATACGCATATGGCTTTAAACAAGCATGCAGAAGGCTAGATTTCTGGTAGAAAATGGGTGTTGGTAGATTTAAAGATGGTAGAATAGAAAGACATGGAATATCATTGGGAAATGGAGTCGAAACTTGAGTCAATCAAGGGTATTATAGCGAAAATGAGAGGGGGATTTCCTTTGTACTCTAAGGCAAAGTAAGTGTCACAAACAATCAAATATCTTGAAAGGGTAATAAGGGGAAAAATGAAGAATGCCAGCAAAGCAAGAGGCACCTATCTGTGGGTGAATCTCTTGCATCACCTTTAGTAGCGAAAACAATAAGGCTAATAATTGATACATAGCACTTAACTGAGAGTGAACTCTATAATAGTCATCATAAACACATCACAAATGCAACGTTGGATATGAGGAGTGCTTAACGAAATGAATTCCTCATATGCAACTAGAGATTATTAACATAAATAACACACAAATGAACATGATAAAACAGAAATAGACTAAATGTAGAACAACATCATGAATCTCAGAAATCCAGGAGAATGTTTTTCATTAACACTTCTAAGAAAGCTACAGGGACAAAAACAAGAGAAGAATTCTTTTTGAATGAAAGTTCCAACCATTTCCTCATCAATTGAGGTCATATTTATAGTGTTATGGTTCTCGAGACCAACCTTGAAGTAGAGCCCAATTCTATTACAAAATTTGGGGATTAATCATCATTCAAATCCTAACAAACTTCATGAGGTGGCATATTCTCCATGATTTATACCTAAAACAGACAATATGATGAAACAAAAATGTTGGATCCAAAATGGAATGCAATGTTTGAGAGGCACGTTCACTTGCTCTTATAGTGATGCTCTAGAACATCTCCTAACAAATTTAGTCCCTTAGGCATGATCTGCATCATCGAATTTTTCCCATGCTTCAGCTTCACTTCACATCTACACTGATCCTTCCCTCTTTGCACTTTTTCCCCAAGAAAAATCAATCACGACTATAGGTTTCTTCTTATGAGGGATCTTAGTCGTCAATTGATATGGTCCTTTAAGGAATTTGTCAATATCCTACCTTTTTAACCTCCGTGTACCTATCCATGGTGAAATCCACCAGAACCATCGATCAGTCTCCGCCAAATCTACGCCATCCAAAACATGATGTCCTACTAGATTTTACAGTAGATCTTCTCAGTAAACCCCGTGTGCTTTTGGACAACAAAATAAATCAGAGCCACTGACCTAATCCCTGCCATATCTCCACCGTTCAGCTATGCGGGTCCTACAGACCTTTTTGTAGAAATTCTAAAGCCTTGATCGCATAAGGAAGTTCATAAACAAGCTAAGGATCTAGGCACACAATTAACCTCACAGAGAATTGTAGAGAATTAGCATAAGGAGAGAATAAGAAGAATTAGTGAACACACATTAATGAATGATCAATAAATGATTATTGATATTATTACATAGGTAATACATCCTTATAAAGGAAAATAGAGTTGCTAGAAGACAACTTGTTGCCACCTTTCACACACCTAGGTCACGTGGCAGAAATATTCAAGCCACTCGGTGTGTCCTTGGGGGAAAGTCTCGAGTCAAGGATCTCACCTTGTTATTGAATCCTCCATTTAGGCTCAACACCTAATGAAGCCAAGGGGGGTAGACCCTATTAAGTGACTAAGGCTAATTACTTAGTATGGTGATCTTAAACTAAATGAATTATTTAGGCGTTTGAAAATTAACCATAAACAACCATAGATGACAAGATGCAAAATGAGCGCACGAAAGCACAATGATGAGACACAATATATATATATATATAGCAAGAAAATAACCAGTGCCTTAAAATGGAGTCAAAAGAAAATCAATGTACTTGCATGTGCTTGGAGTGAATGTTTTGCAATTGCCTCTTGGTACGTTTTAAGTTAATCTGAAATATGAGTTGATTAAAATTAGGTGAAGGGGTGGACTCCAGATACACCCAAGAGTACTTGGAGTATGTCCAAAACTAAACCTTCACAACTACCCACAAGGAATATGTGGGCTGAATGGAGTCTATGGGGCTATTTTTCATAACGCACTCATTAGGGTGTGACAGAGATTGGTGCCTCGAGGTCACTTTTCAGGAGTTCCCACTTCCTTTGGGTATTTTTCCACCATAATGGTTTGATCTAGGTGTTGGATTTCACCTGATGGTTTGTCAATTTGGGAGAGTCACCACTACATTTCGATCCAAAATCCGACGGTTACTTCCGACGGCGCGTGGATTTTTGTTTTAAACCTACCAAAAATTACAAAGTTCAATTTTTTTTTGTAAATGTGGCCATACGCGTCGGTTAAGCGACAGCTATTCTCATAACCGTCGCTTAACCGACGGCGTGTTGGTCAAAAAAGGTCAAAAAAGCCAAAAGGTCATCCAAACAACCAAAAAAAAAAAGCCAAAAGGCGGGGCACCGTCACTTAACCGACGGCGCGTTAGTAAAAAAGAAAGCCAAAAGGGCGCGGAAGCTACAAATGCCATTCACGCCAAGGATTCACCTTTTAGCATTATACCGTGAGAAGGCTGTCTGTCTGGCCAGGGATTCACGCCAAGGATTCATAGATCACACAGCTCAACTCAGTGCAGATCCAGGGGATGATATGCACCGAACCCATCTTGGTATTTTGGCAATTTGTGTTAATTTGAGACCTCGAGTTTCACAACCTTGAGCTGCATTTGAAATGAGACTCTGTTTTAGATGGGTTCGGAGGCTGGGCCAGTTACCATCCGTTTTCTGATGGCAGTGAGGGCAGATCTGTCGTTGCAACCGGGGCTTTCTGATCGGCAGCTGCAGATGTGGTTCTGCCACAGGAGACTCAAGGATAAGAAGGAAAAAGATAAAGAGAAGTAAAAAGAGAAGGATAAACAACCCAAGAAAGAGAAAGCTATACCTGCTATTCCACCTGCACCAGCACATTCTGCCTCTCTCATGCCAACATCCACAAAAACTAATTTCTATGACGATTATGATGACTAGTTGGGTATCTTGAAATGATCTACAATTCTTGCACTCATTACTATTTCATGTTGTAAAATTATTAAATGCATGCTTTTCCAGTTTTAATAAGCTTATGTTAGATTATGTATTTTTACATTCTAGAAACTGTATTTCAGAATTTAAAAGTGTTGTTAGTTTTGCTGGGCATTGGAGTTGTAATTTTGCTGGGTATTGTAGCTGACTTATATTGTCACATGGTTACTTGTGACAACTGCATTGACAGGACATTTTAGTTGGTTTATTGCGTTTGTGGAAATGTGGCCGCAACACAACATGTCCAGAGCTCAAGGGTATGAGCTCAATTGTTCGTGAACTTCATGTTTATGGAACTGCTGTTCCTGTTCATGGTCGTGATGCTGACAAATTGCAACACCAGGTGTGTTCTTTTGGGAGGCCAGGGTATCCTTGTCCTTTTTTTTCATCTTATGTTGATTCATGTTTGGTTTCCGACCTATAGCTAGTTTTAAGTTATAACTTATTAATGATCAATTGGAAGCGAGTTAAACAAAGAAACTAATTAAAATGTTGTGTAGATTTATGTAACAAGAACAATGATTGTAATGACCACCCCTTTTTGATAGAATTGGCATACATGCTGTTAGAAATCATGAGTAATAATTAGTGACTTGGTTTTCAAGTTTTAAATAATTGCAACTATTCTCTTATATGTTTATAGATAAGAGAAGAATGCCAGGTTATTCTCTATTGTATTAACATAAGAACTGGGTTTATGGCTCACAATCTTGGCATATTTCAAACTTTCATGTGGAATAAGTGACTGCCCTGGAAAGATCAATTTGGAAATTTTTGGGAATAAACTGATAATTCTAAAAGATGTCAAGCATTCCATGGAAGAAGGAAGACCGCATACTATTTTTACTGCATGACATATAATGGACCTTCTCAACCTAGAAGGGTGTGCTATAAGTTTCCAGGTGCAAATTTTTTGTCTTTAAAAATAAGTAATTAACTCAATCACATCTTAAATCCAGAGCAGTAAGTTGTAACCACAATGATATGATCAGCAAATCAATCACAGTCAATAATCCAGATAGTAGATGCAAGTAAATAAAACTACAGCAGCAGAAAACATTAGGTACCTTAATGCCTTTGCCTTGTCGCTGACCAGCCACTGGTCCAAGATTCCAAAGCAATATACCATCAACATGCTGTCAACTGGGGAGGATTTGCATCCAAGGGGTGCCTTTCCATCCAGTCAATGCAACCACCTGAAACCAGCTGCTCCACCACAAGCAGGGCTCCAGCTCAGTGGATGTGCAGGATAGGAACACAGAGCTCAGCAGATTGCTCATTCAACTCACATAATAACTTAAATAACAGACATCTGACTGATTGCCATGGCATGGT
>LPNX010754195.1:1017-38544 GCA_001517045.1 Pseudotsuga menziesii
TGAAGTAATATAACACGCAATCGTTGTGCAGTAATATAACATGCGCACATATATCATTGGTGGGAATACATATTTGAATTTAAACAAAACACATGCTCATTTTTTTCCACTATCACCGAGCCTCCACCCATGATGTCATGGAATTCTTGTGCCTATGTGTCTGCTTTGAACTCTTCTTCGAATTCATCATGCCTATGTCTTGGATTATGATAAATCATGGCTAATTAAGCATTATATCCAAATTTTCAATATGCTCATGTTTAGCCATTGGTTATAGTATGCTGTACACCTCCATTTTTTTATGAAAATTTAGAAACAAATATGTTTTTTTTTGCATATTCCAAATATGTAATGTTTAACAAAAACATATATTTTTTTCTATTTTGTTCCTATTTATCTTGTGTCATCACTCCTCAACTCAAAAAACACACTATTACTGTTTTGTCCATAACTCTTTTGTTTCTCAACCATTTCGGAAACAAATTGTATGGTGCACTAAATAACATCGACCTCTACATGCTATAAAAACCCCATTTCCAAATAATTGGATTAATACATTCAAACGTTGTACCCACAATTGACATACCATTTTTGAGGTTTGATCACTTACATAATTTTTTTTAAAAGTAAAAAAATTATTTTTATTATTGGAAAAATAGTCATGCACTAGTACTATCTGTTCTCTATATGTCTACCAGTTTTTGTAAGTTTATTCCATCATTTAGTCACTCAAAGGATGCACCCACAAAAACATACACCTTATAATTTGTCCCAAAAATAAAACGTTCTTGTTAAAAAATATCTAACTTTATATAGTTAAGAACATTTTCAATAGAAAAAAATTATATATTTAGAAACGTCATTCTATTTCCTACATTTCATATTTTTTACTCAATGCAAGATCCATTGTGCAAGTGTCTCAAAATATCCATGTAAGTTGATGGGTGCCTATTTTTTCAGTTTTCTATTGCATGTAACATGTCAAAAGAGACCCTCAGTAGCTTGCACACACCCCAATATGCATGTATACTAATTTATATATACTAGTATGCACCGAAGATTAATCTATCACCATGCTTCTATACCGAGACTTATATATATATATATATATATATATATATATCACGTTAGGTTTAAATGAGGTAATGTTATTCTAAGTTGATATATGTGTGTGTGTAGGCTGTCCAATATATATGTGTGTATATAGATGTTTGTGTATGTTTGTATACTTATATACCTATAACGCATGTAATGATAAAATATACTTTGATATATGTGATAACATAAATATATTTGTATTAAATATATATAATAATGTACATATACTACTAGCACACCGACATAGTTTCTGGTTGGATCACACTGATAGGGATCAAATGGTTGAGATATAGTGATGGAATGAAAGACAATTTGGATGTTTTCTTATTCCTCATATTATTATATTTGAACAAGCTCAACACTAAGTTATCCATGCCTCGCTACATGTTATCAAGGGCATTTTTCATGTTATCCATTTACTAGCTATCAGTTATTTTTTATATTTTTTTATGTTTTTCCATATCACATTCTTCTAGTTAACTACCATAAATTGTTGGCTATTAATTTATCACCTATTTGTTATCCATGGATAGATACGAGTTATCCATTCATGAGCTACCAATTATTTTTAGTATTGTTCATTTTTATGATTGTTTATAGAATTAATATCAAGAGTACACTTGTCTCATCCTCATCATAAATGAAAAAGCATAGGTAGTAGTCCACCCAGCCAACCAGCTTAAATATATATCTCTACCATTATATTCAACAAATATATACTAATATACACATCAATATAGATATTAAGATTGCATATACATGTCTTATATAGATATTAAGATACATGTAAATATATAAATAATATAAAGTTTAAGTAACTAAACTTATGTAAATTCTAAATAGTTGGAAAAAATAAAAACAGGTTGCTTTTGTAACCCAACCCATTACTAATTAACTCATACTACATAAAACAAAATAAATTACTCAAATGGTAATTTTATGATATATAACTTTTAGAATTTACTTATTTTTTTATTAATATTAAAAATAAGTTTTTTTAAATATTAAAAGAGATTTTACACATTTTTTTCTTAAATGGTAACAACATTTTTAAAATTTTGTTTAAATACATTAATATGTTTTTTGAATATCTCTTGTCAAAAAAATATTGGGATGCTTAATTTAGATAAATTTTTAAAGTAAAAATTATTAAGAATCTATTTTTGTAATTTTTAATAAAATTTAAATTTAATTATAAAAAAAGAAAATGTGATTAAAGTTTAATAATATATATTTTTTAATTTTATTTAATTTTTAAAACTTTTGGAATTTAAATTTTGTTAAATTAATTTATATGTCTTTTATTTATGGAGATTCGACTAAAACAAGAATAAGAGTTAATCAATGTAGTGTCTTTTATCATCGAATTAATTTTTCTTTATCATAAAAAGTCTTATCTATAAATAAATTATCTAAATAATTTTTAAATTTTATTATTTATTTAGATTTATATATCTATCTATCTTAAAAGTGTTTTTACATCTAAAGGAAACTGTTCAACATTTTTTAAAGAGATTTTTTTCATAATGTTAGAGTCATAATTTATCCTTAGGTGTATAATGTTAAGACTTAGACGTCCATTTACATTATTATGTTGAACAAAAATTTTCTACTTAAAATAATCTACATAAAATAGAGTGAGAAGAAAAACTATAAAAATATATTTAAAAAATATTAAAATTAAATCTAACCATGACATAAAATAATCAAACATAGAATAAAACCCAAATACATTACAAATTATGTTTTTAAACATTATTAAAAATTAAAATTTTTAATAATCATTAAAAATACATTTAACTAATTAAATCATATGTATATATAACATTATATGAAAAATTCAAATTTTTAATAACCATAACAACTCATAAAATATATTAAGAAATCTACAAACACACAATACTTTTATGTTCACTAAAAATAACTTGTCAAACTCACTTTTGCTTGAGATGTAAGTGATTTTCTATGTACTATTATGTATTTTAAAATTTAAATATGAAAAGAAAAAAATATGTTCACAATATTTTTTATTTTAAAATTTAAATATAAAAAATAAAACATATATACAATATTTTGCTTTCTAAAATCAAAGAAATAAATAATTTACATTATTAAATTTAAATAAATGCTTTAAACAAAACTAACTAAATATTCTAATTATTAAAAAAACATATAATATAATTAACCTTTTTAAGTATATTATTAATAAATTTTAAACACAATCTAAAATTAAAATTAAACTCTTAAACTTATGCTATTATAATTTTAGAACACAAATCTAAAATTAAAATTAAACTTTTAAACCATAAATACATGAGTGACGTAACCTAGTTTCACTAAGTTATTCAAAACTTTTTTGGTTCCTATTCAAAACTTAATTTATTTATTTACTTATCCAAAACTTTAAATTTTAAATATTCGCTCTAATGGGTAGTGGCGGCCGCGGCCATGAATCAAGACTTTTAGCGACGCTTACATGATTAGCAGTTACGTCACTCCTCCAGGTTGCAAAAGATGTGGATGGAGAGTTTTCCACGTCACGTAAAAATATTATAATATTCTAGTAAAACGGGAAGATAACAAAAAGCATTTCAAATCGTCAATAGCCGTTGTATGGTAACGGTATTCTCGATCCAAAGAGCCATTAACAAAAAGCATTCCAAATCGTGAATAGCCGTTGTATGGTAACGGTATTCTCGATCCAAAAAGCCATTATCAAAGGAAAATGCTTTAATGATTGGATTTCATAGCTCTTTGGTTGGATGAATGAGTCGATATTGTAGGTTGTTCCATCCTTGATTCTGAATGCAACAATGCAGTTCGTCTTGTTTGTTATATGGCTGTGATTTATATTATTTGAGCTATTTGTTCAGAGGGATTTGACAGCTAGTTCCAATTCCAAAGGATCATATGACCGCAGCGATGCCCTCGGCTTTCAGCCGTCCAATGATAAACTGAATTGGCGGTCCCAAGATCTATCAGGTCACAGGTGATAGAGCCCAAATGGGTTGTGATTACCAATTAGATTTGGAGTATAGCTGTCACTGTAAGGAGGACGGCCCCCATCGGCCAATAAAGCTCGCTGGTGCCAATATAAAATACGGTCATTCTCTCACCTCAGAGCTGCGAGCTCAAGAAGAAACTGTTCGTCTAAGTTATTTGAAAAATTCAAGCCGGCCATCATGCCATACCCGTTCCAAAGAGTTGCAGTCGGGAGGGGAGGTCCGAAAAGGCCTACCACCCAGACACTCTCAGGGCTTCACTCGCGGAATTTAAATAGGCTATCATCTTCGTCTTCGCCGGAGAAGGATCTGTAATTGCTTTCTGTAAGAACAATCTCGTGCCCTTGCGTTTTTCTTTCGTTGCTTTTTTTTTATGCCTACGAACATACAGTGATTTGATTGTGTGTCTGTTTTTTGAATTTGTAGCCAAGCTCATAGACGACACTTCGACGATGCGGGCGGGAATGGTGGTGGAGGCACTTTCTCACGAAATAGCGCTCTTCATAGCTGTGGGGGTTGCGTCCAATATCTCCGGAGGACATGTGAACCCGGCAATGACCTTTGGGGCATTGATTGGAGGGCACATCACCCTTGTAGGGGGCATTTTCTACTGGATTTCCCATATGCTTGGCACCACGGTTGCTTGTGGGATCCTCAAGTATTGTACCAACGGCATGGTAAGCTATTTCTCGACTCGCTCATTGCTTTCTTACTTCCTCTAACGGGAAATTGACGAATCTTGTTGCCATGGATGCTGAGCATCCGGGTGTTCTCGTTGTCTTCCAGTGTGGGAGTGGGAAACGGTCTGGTGTTATAGATCGTTATGACATTCGGTCTCGTCTACACGGTGTACGCCACAGCAATTGACTCGTATCAGCTGGAATCCGGCGAACAAATAAGTGCTGAAAACATTGATGTGTTTATTTTCTGATTATGTTTTTGGGTTTCTTTAATTTTCAGGCTCACCCTCGTTTATGCTCAGTTTTGTGAATCAAAGAAGACATCATCTATGAAGCGTCAGTTTACCTAGAATTTTGACAAGAAATATGAAAGTGAGTATGATATTTCTATTCAATTTTATTATATTAAAACCTCTATATCCGGTGTCTAATGCGATAAATGGTATTTGGTTTAGAGGGCTCTGTTGTTTTTTTTATTAGACTCCCATGGAATAAATGGTATTTGGATCAGGGGGTTTTGTTATTTTTTATTAGATTCTCATGGAATAAATGATATTCGGATCAGAGAGTTTTGCCATGCAATAAATGGTATTTTGTTCAAAGGGTTAATTGTTGCTTGCTTAGATGCTATAAATGGTATTTGGTTCAGAGGGTTTTGTTCCTTTTTATTAGATTCCCATGCAATAACTGGTATTTTGTTCAAAGAGTTAATTGTTGCTGCATGCTCAGATGCTATTTTGTTTAGAGGGTTTTGCTCCTGCATGCTTAGATGTGTTATTTTCTTCATATGTATTTTTTATTTGACACATTTGAATCAATTATGAGTTATAATTGAATTGATTGGTATTTATATTAAATATAAATAGCGCCATTTATGGCCCCATGGATCGATGTCTTACCAAAGGTAGAGTTTCTAAGGGAGACACTTGAAGTCAAATTAAGAGATGTAAGGATGTGCATCGATGAAGTTTTTAAGTATCCCGATAGACAGCGGTAGACCCAGAACCTGTTATTATGTTGTGGTAGATCCCCAATATAGCCAGTCGTAGATATTGTTCCATAGCCGGTGGCCCCACTCATTTCTTATTATACATAATGGACTATATGTTTCTTAAGAGTTCCAAAAAATTCCAGTTATTCTGAATGCTATTTTGTTGTTGCATACTGATCATGTTATTTTGTTGACTGTCAGAATTTTTTGTGAATAAGGGAAAACTTAAAACCTGTTGTATTATGTTCAAAGGGATTGGTTGTTGCATGCTTAGATGTTATTTCGTTCAGATGTTGCGACAAGTTCAGATGTTATTTTGTTCAATGAGTTGGTCCCCCAGAATCCATGTCTTACGTGTCCTTAGTCACATCCCTCTTTGTTTTGGCTTAATTTGTTGTTTTTCCAATTGGCTTGCAGAATATCTGGATGGCAGCTAATGGCGTGGAGAAGGCCACGATGAAGAAAATTATGCAAGTACAGGAAAAGGGAATGGTCTTTAGCACCAGAGGTATCAACCCTATCCTCAAACTGAAAAGATTTGTCAAACTCTATTTTCAAATGCCTCGAACATATATCACCAAATGCCTGGAACATATTTGTCAAACTCTATTTTCAAATGCCTCGAACATATTTTCATGTGTGGATGTTTTATCAGTATAGAAAAAATGCACCAATCTATTTCACAAAACTTAATTTCTGATTTTTTTAAAGGTTTTGAAACAAACTTTGCAAATTGTGTGGTCTTTATGTTTATAAATATTTTTAGTTAATTGTTGTAATTTATAATATTTTATTGGATAATTAAAGTTTGTGTAATGAAAATTATGTTATATTATTAATGTATTTGATAATAATATAAATTTTATATATGTTTATTTTTTTTAATATTTTCAAAAAAGATTGAATTAAAGTATTATGTTAATAACTAATAGTTAAACTAGTACATATCAATCAGGCTTATCTCTTTTTACAGAGAAGTATATTTTAAAGAGAATAAATGAAATTAATTTTTCTAATTTTAGTTTAATTGTAACTATATAATAATTATATATATTATTTTTAATATTAAAAAATTAATTTAATGATTTTATTTTTGATAGATTAAGAAGTCTTCTATATAGATCAGATTGTGATTCTATTATGAGACTATGATGTCATATTTTTTATGATAAATTCTACTTCTTAAAGTACCCATAATTTATGTATAAAAATTGTTTAATATTACGGTAATAATTCTAATTTTATTTTAGATAAATAAATTCATTAATTTTAATATTCTCAAAATTATAGATATTTGAATGGATTACAGCATCTTCATCAATCAGGTTCTTTGTAGGTATTAGTTAGTCATATGTAGGAGCCTTAACACGAGGGAAGTTAATCACAAAAGGGTGAAGTTTTCTTCACTCACTTCCATTATGGTTTAATCTATTATGACTATCCAGCTGCCTATATGAATTTCGCTGGGTTGTTGAAGGGAAATGAGGTGGGCTATTGAAGTAGTATCACTAAAATAAAATCATTAGTATTACTCAACTCTAATATGTATACTAATAGGTTAAATTAACAAGTAACTCTAAATTTATTTAAATTTATTTAACTTATCAAAATTCACTTAATTAATTAACTTTAATACATATATACTAATATTTATAGATATTTGTACATTAAATTAACAAGTAACTGTAAATTTATTTAAACTTATTTAGCTCATCAAAATTCACTTAATTAAGTAGTAAAGCAGCATATGCCAAAATCTGTGTATTCAACTAATAACTTATAAATTTATAGATTAAATATAAGTGCAATTTTTTTATACTTAAGATTAATTTTTAATAATTCAGATCTTTATCGCTTAATATATGGGTAAATTTTACCAGGCGAGCCTCTCATAATTCTGACTATTAAAGCCTCATTTTGATCGGGTACAGTCATTTTCCGTTTTGAATGTGAGCCTCCTTTCATTCAACACCAGGCTCTAGAAAACATGATGCCTGTGTCATTAGTATTTTAATAATAAACTCTAGTAGGCATTTGTTTATGATATTGGGAATGTCTTGGGTGATTGATCCTTGTAATAAATTACAGTGAGCATTTGTTTTTTAGAGTAATAGATATTTGTATTACATTAAATAGGTTAGAATCATGTTTAGTCATATAATAAAAAATTAATAAAATTGATATTAAATCAAAAGAATGAGATAATTAAATGTTTGTCTAATTTTGTATATTAAATTTAGATTTATTGAATTTAATATTTTATATAATTTATTTTACAAAAATTATACCTTAACAAATTTAATTCCTTTTTTATTTGACATATTTAACCTTAAATTAAAAATTAATATAATTTCTTTTTAAAATAGATATTATTTAACTTTTTTCTTCTTCTTTTGAATGTCATGCTACATAAGATATAGAAAACCTATACTAAACTATAAAATATCTAGTAACTCTAAATACAATCACTTATTATTATTTCTAAGCACCTGACTATAGAGTTTATCAAAAATAGACAGAATTAAAATAGTTTGACACTGCAATAACAAAATAGTAGCAAAATAGTTTGAGAGGCTAGTTGACCATCTAGTTTTGAATTTCCGGATCCTCCTCACGTTAGAAACAAGTACTTTGGTCAATATTCTACAGCGACAACACGACAAGCAAAATTGAAGCGTTGATGCCCCAAAATTCAGATTTCGCAATTCCATTTAGTGCCCCTTGGCCTTTCCTAGATAAGTTTGAGGTCGGCGATATTGATTAATTATTGTCCATCCAAAAGCAAAAGGGTGTTTTTTTTTTCATTATTTTTAATCATATTTGAGTTATTTTAATTTAATTATTTTTAAGTATATTTGAGTTATTTTAATTTAATTATTTTTAAGTTTTGCTTCTTATTCAGGGCTTCATAATTGGTAATTTTACTTTTTTTTATTAATTATTCATTGATTCATAATAGGTAATTTTGAGGTTTTTGACTTTGTATTGATTAATTATTAAGTGTACAGGATAAATAATTTATAATTTTTTTAAAAATTCATTCATCATTTTTAACCTTATTTATAATTTAATTTAATTAATTTTAAGTACCGATCTTCATTAGTGAGACGGGTTTTCCTGAAATGTTACTCAAACAATGTCTCTTGGCTATATCTAGAATCACACTTACACCAATAGGTTTTCATGGTAAGTAGAGCATTTTAGGAAAGGTTTATCAATTAATTGAATTTGAAGTATGATATAGATGGCCTACAACAACATGATCATGATCTGATGCACATAAACCCTTAGCAACAAATGTATTTCTGAGAAAATTGACAGAATCCGCTGGCTCTAGCATGTCTAAAGCGTTACAGGCACACTTCTTCGCCTTACGCTTCCAATTTTTTTCACCAGAAAACAATACTAGAATTTATAAAGTAAAAAAGAAACCAATAGAATTTTGTGGAGGGACTCACTGCTGTACCATACTAGAATTTTGTGATTTGTTTCAGGCATTTCTCATTTATTTCACGGATTGGGAAGGTTAAAAAAAATTAGCATTTTTAATGCCACTTTGATCAGACTCCCGACTAAAAAAATTAAACCACCTGCATATGCAAATGAAATGAAATGTTATATTATATTTATATTAAAATTATTTTATTTATTTATATTTTATAAAGTTATTTTATTTTTTTATTTGCCTAATAATTATAAATATAATTAATCTAATAAATAAATTCAATGGTTTTTTTTCTCATTTTACATACTTCTATGATGTTTTCATAATTTTCTAAATTACATGAATTTATTATTTTCTATATTGTTTGTGTAGAATTTTATGACATGTCCATTATAGAATTTTATGAGATGGTCAATGTAATTTTTTTTGTAATTAGTAAAATAATTTTGTAAGTGTAGAATTATTGTATTTTTTGTTTATATTGTTTTTAATAATTTCGTTAATTTTTTATATTAATTTAGATATGGTTAATCATTAAGATTTTATTTAATAGTTTAGAGTTCAAGTTAATAATTACTAGTTTGTTGAAATAGGTTTGAGTTCTAGAGTTTTAATTTAAAGTTTTGTTAGATTATAAATTGTTATCATATTTATTTTTGCTAAATTGTTTTTCAATGTATTTTTCATGGTTATATATATATATATATATATATATATATATATATATATATATTGGAATATTTAAATTAGAAAAATATAGTAGAAAATATTTTTTTTTTATGAAAATTAAATTGTATACATTTTTTTATATAGTTTGCATTAGTATGTGGACCATAGGGGTTCTATTGAAAGTCTTGTATAGAGTGTTTTCAAAGGACCATTTTGGGATATTGCTTGGAAACAATCTCCTAACTCGGTATCTTGACACATGTGCCTTTGTTGTAGCTAGGAACTGGGACGCCATTGCGCTAGTAATAGGTGGAGGGAGGTAACTCCCAGAGAAGCCCTCCTAGTACGCCCCAAGCTGGGTGGTCGACCATGTATACAAAAGGTTTTTAAAGTGGTCTAACGAGGGACCCCCCTTTGTTGACACTCTATTCATGCAACCTAGGAGTTAGGATCTCTTCCCTTGGTAATTATAACTTTAACCTCCTATAAACCTAACCTACCTTATCCACTCTCATCCAACCCATATAACGTGTAACAACTAACTTTTAAAGCATAAAAATTATAAATCATAAAAATTTTAACATTTGTAAGTCCTAAAACCTTGTAAATTTATACAACACAAAAATCAAATTATCATAACTAATTTAACCCATGAGATAATAACACCTAAACTCTCTCCAATTTGTGAAACCTTAATCTCCAATCTCTTTATTTCTGTAAAACACAAACATGCAATCTCTCTTTCTCTATCTAACCCACTCATACATAATCTCTCTCTAAATAACCATAACCCTCAATACCTCTCTTTCTCTCTCTAGACCCTTAACATGAATATTTATGTCTAAACCCTTATCCCTCAATCTCCCTCCCTCTCTCTCTTTATAAATCTTAACATCCAATCAATCTCTCTTTATCTCTCTCTGTAACCCTAACCACCAATATGTTTATTTCTCTCTCTATCACTCTACGCCCCAACCACCCCCCCTCTCTCTAAACACCTAACCCCCAATATTTCTCTTTTGCTCTTTTTTTAAAACCATATCCCCTCATATCTCCCTCTTCATATCTTTAAATCGTTAACCTCCAATCTCTCTCCTTTAAATCCTTAACTCCTAATCTATCTCTTTCTCTCTATCTGTCTTTCTCCCTTTAAACGATTGACCCACATTATCTCTCTCTCTCTCTCTATCTCTAAACCCATAACCCCCAAACTGTCTCCACATCTCTCTCTAAATCCCTAACACCCCCTCTCTCTCTCTCACTCTACAACCCTAACTCATAATCTGTGTGTGTGTGAAAATCACTACAATCCTTTCTCTATCTCTCTCACACACACTCCAATATAAATACCTAACTCTGAATCTTCCTCTTTCTATCTCTCTCTTTCTATAAAACCTAACACCCAATCAATCTCTCTCTAACCTGCAATCTCTTTCTCTCTCTCTAAAACCCTTACCACCAATATCTCTCTTTATTGATCTCTCTCTTTATTTGTCTCTTTATCTCTCCCTCTCTCTCTCTATCTCACTCTCCCTCTAAAACCCTAAACCTTGATATCCCCCTCTCTCTTTAAACCTTTAACCTCCAATCACTCTCTCTCTCTCTCTCTCTCTCCCTCTCTAAAGCCCTAATCTCTCTCTCTCTCTCTCTCTCTCTCTCTCTCTCTCTCTCTCTCTCTAAACACCTACCCCTAATCTATATATCTAAACCCCTAAGCCCCAATATCTCTCCCTCACTCTAAATGCTTAACTCATAATATCTCTCTCTATCAATATACCTTGATCTCTCTCCTTATCTCTCTCTCTTTCTATCACTATACCCTGATCTCTCTCTCTCTCTCTCTCTCTCTCTCTCTCTCTCTCTCTCTCTCTAAACCTCGAATATATCTCTCTCTATAGACTTGTAACTCATAATATATCTCTCTCTCTATAAATACATAAGATTTAATGTCTCTCTCTCTCTCACACACACACTTTTTTTAAACCTCTAATCCCCCTCTTTATATATTTCTCTCTCTAAACACTAATGCTTAATTACTCTATCTCTAACCTCAAATATATATCTCTCTAAACTCCTTACCACTAATTTCTCTCTTTATTCCATAAGCTCCAATCTATATCTCTCTCACGCATACTCTAAAACCCTAACCCCCATTTCCCCTATTTCTCTCTTTCTCTCTAAACATTACACCCAATCAGTCTATCTCTAACCTCCAATATCTCTCTCTATAAACTCCTTACCACTAATCTCTTTATATCTTTATTTATCTCTCTCTTTTTTTTCTTTGTCTCTCTCTGTCTCTAAACCTCTAACCCCCCCCTCTCTCTAACCTAACCCTCTCTCTCTCTAAACCTCTATCCACAATCTCTCTCTTGTTCCTATCTATGTAAACCCCTAATCTATCTATCTAAACCCCTAACCCCAAATATCTCTCTCACTCTAAATGCTTAACCCAAAATATCTCTTTATCACTAAAACCATAAACCCCAATCTCTCTCTCTCTCTCTCTAAACCACAAACCCCTAATCTCCCTCTCTCTCTCTAGACCTGTAACTCACAATATCTCTCTCTCTCTTTAAACCCCTAACTTCTAATGTCTTTCTCTCTCTATGTGTGTAAATCCATAAGCTCCAATATCCCTTTCTCTCTCTCACACACACACTTACTCTAAACCCTAACCCCCATTCTCCTTCTTTGTATCTATATCTCACTATAAACACTAACACATAATTGATCTATCTCTAACCCCTAATCTATATATCTCTCTCTAAACCCCTTATCACTAATGTCTCTCTTTATTTGTCTCTATTTCTTTCTCTTCCTTTGTATCTCTCTCTCTAAATGTATAACGCCTGACCTCTCTTTCCCTCTCTCTTAACCAATAATCCCCAATCTCTCTCTATATCCCTCCCCCCTCTATAAAACCCTAACCACCAATCTCTCTTAATTCACGTTCACCCCTATCCCATAATATCTCTAATTCTCTCTCCCCCTCTCTCTATAAAACCCTAAACTCAAATATTTATCCTTGTGTATTTATATCTAAAACATAACCCTAATCTCTCTCTCTCTCCCCCTCTAAGCCTCAATTTATACCTTCCCCCTTATGTCCCTCTCTCTCTATCAATCTAACTTTCAAAATTGTTAACCCTTATATATCTATCTATCTATCTATCTATCTATATATATATATATATATATATCTAAACCCCTAACCCCCAATTTATCTCTCTCTCAGAATCCTAAACACTGAATATTTCTCTATAAACCCCTAAGCCCCCCGCCCCCCTCCTCTCTCTCTCTCTCTCTCTCTCTCTCTCTCTCTCTCTCTCTTTAAACCACTAACCCCCAAAATATATATCTCTAAACTCATAACCTCCAATCTATCACTTTAAACCCTTAAATCCCAATCTCTCTCTCTCTCCCTTTGAAAACCCTAACCCTCTCTCTCTAAATACCTAACATGAAATATCTCTCTCTCTAAATACCTAACATCAAATCTCTCTCTCTCTCTAAATACCTAACATCAAATCTCTCTCTCTCTCTCTCTCTCTAAAGAAATAACCCAAAATCTCTCTCTTTCTAAATAAATAACCCAAAATGTCTCTCTCTAAACCATTAACTGCCAATCTCTCTCTCTCTCACTTTTTATAAACCCCTAACCTCCAATATCTCTCTCTCAAACCTTAACTACCAATCTCTCTCTATATATAACCCTTCTCTCTCACACACACTTTCTATAAACCCCTAACCTGCAACTCTCTCTCAAAATTTAAATCCCAATCTCTCTCTATATATAACCCTTATTTCTCTCTCTCTCTCTCTCTCTCTCTCTCTCTCTCTCTCTTTGTAAACCCCTAACCCCTATTCTATCTCTCTCTCTCTCTCTATGTATCTATTTAAAACCCTAACACCCAATCCCTCTTTCTCCTTCTTAAACCCTAACCCACAATCTCTCTATGTCTATGCATCTATCTAAAACCCGAACACCCAATCTCTTTCTTTTATAAACCCCAAACATCAAATCCCTCTTTCTCCCTCTAAGATCCTAACCCATAATCTCTCGCTCTATGAAAACCCATCACCCCCAATATCTATGTTTCTCTTTCTCTCTCTAAACCCTTAAAACCTAGTCTCTCTCTTTATAAACCCCTAACCCTAAATCTCTCTCTCTCTCCATCTAAACCCATAACCTAAAATCTCGTTCTCTCTCTAGAAATCCATTTGTCTATCCAAACCATTAATCTCAATTATCTCTATTTTTCTAAATCCGTAGCCACTAATGTGTCTCTCTATCATTATCCCTCTCTAATCCCCTAATCCCCAATATCTTTCTTCCTTTAAAACCCAAACCCTCAATCTCTCTTTCTCTCTTTAAACCCTTGACCTGTTATCTCTCTCTCAAAAATATTAACCCTCAATCTCTCTCTTTCCCTCTCTAAGCCCTTAATGTTAAAAGTATCTCTTTAAACCTTCAAACCCCAATCTCCTCTCTCTCTCTCTCTCTCTCTTTCTCTTTATAAACCCTAAGTCCAAACCAATCTCTCTTTATCCTCAAATCTATCTATCTCTCATTAAAACCCTAACCACCATCATGTCTATTTATCTCTCTCTCTAATCCTCAAACCTCCCCTCTCTTTCTCTAAACCCATAAACCCCAATATCTCTTTCTCTCTCTCTATAAACCACTAAACCAATATCTCTCCCTCATTATCTTTGTAAACCTTTAACCTCCAATACATTTCTGTGTGTGTGTGTGTGTGTGTGTGTGTTTGTGTGTGTGTGTGTGTGTGTGTGTGTGTGTGTGTTTGTGTGTGTGTGTGTGTGTGTGTGTGTGTGTGTGTAATCCCTTGACCCAAAATCTCTCTCCTTATTTACAACCCTAACCCAAAATCTCTCCCTCTCTCCATCTATCTCTAAACTCCTAGTCCCCAATATCTCCTTTATCTCTCTCTTTATAGACCCCTAATCTCTATCTCTCTCTTTAACTTGTAATATATGTCTCTCTTTAAACTAATAAACTATGTATGTGTCTGTGTAAATCCCAAAGATCTAATCTCTCTCTCTCTCTCTCAACACTAACACCAAGTCAAACTATCTATGACCTTCAATCTCTCTCTAAACCTCTTACCACCAATCTCTCTCTTTCCCTATTTTTGTATTTTAATTTAACAACCAACCCCTCATCTCTCTCTCTCTAAACCTATAAGTCCTGATATATTTCTATTCGTGTTCCTCTCTCTCTATGTCTAACCCCTAAAACTCAATCTCTCTCTCTCTCTCTCCAAACCCTAACACTTAATATCTCTCTCTCTCTCTCTCTTTAAACCCTAAAAATCAATCTCTCTCTCTCTCTAAACCTTGAACCTCCAATCTCTCTCTCCCTCTATAAAATCCTAACCACCAATATCTCTCTTTCTAATTCTCTCCGTCTCCCATAACCCCTATCCCGCAATATCGATATCTCACTCTCAATATCTCTCCCTCTCTCTCTACCCATAATATCTCCCTCTTTATCTATCTATATTTCAAAACCCCTAACCACCAATCTCTCTCTCTCTCTCTCTCTCTCTCTCTCTCTCTCTCTCTCTCTCTCTCTCTCTCTCTTTAAAAACCCCTAACCCCCAATCTCTCTCTCTCTCTCTCTCTCTCTCTCTCTCTCTCTCTCTCTCTCTCTATCTCACTCTTTAAAAACCCCTAACCCCCAAAATATCTCTCTCTTTGTATGAATCTATCCCTCTCTCTAAACCTCTAACCTCTAATCTCTCTTTCTCTCTCATGCACAGAGAAATCCCATTACCACCAATCCTATCTCTCTCTATCTATCTATCTTTCTTTCGAAACTCCAAAATCTCTCTCTATCTGCATCTTTCCCTCTCTCTAAACTCTTAACCTTCTGTAGCTCTCTCTCTCTCTCTCTCTCTCTCTCTCTCTCTCTCACACACACACACACACACACACGAATAACCTAACTCCCTATCACTCTCTTTATTTAATCATATTACCACCAATCCTATTTCTCTCTAAACCCATGAACCCAAATATTTCCCTCTCTCTCTAAAACCCTAACCCAAAAAATTGATATTTCTATCTAAACCCTTAACCACAAATCTCTCTCTCTCTCTCTCTCTCTCTCTCTCTAAATCCATAAGCCCTAATACCCCATATCCTTATTTCTTTAAACACCAAACCCCTAATCTCTTTTTCTCTCTCTATGCCCCTCACATATAACTCTCTCTATGTCCTTCACATATAATTCTCTCTCAAAAACCATGGACCCCCAATATCTCCCTCTCTCTCTAAAACCCTAACCCCCAAAATTTATCTTTCTCTCTAAAACCCTAACCACCAAAATTTATCTTTCTCTCTAAACCCTTAACAACAAATCTCTCTCTCTCTCTCTCTCTAAATCCATAAACCCTAATTCCCCATATCCTTATTTCTTTAAACACTAAACCCCTAATCTCTTTTTCTCTCTCTATTCCCCTCACATATAATTCTCTCTCAAAAACCCTTGACCCCAATCTCTCTCTTTCTCTTTCCATAAACCCATAACCCTAATCTCTCTATCTTTCTCTCTCTAGACCCTTAATGTTGAATATCTCTCTCTTTAAACCGTTAACCCCCAATCTTTCGCTTTGTATCTCTCTCTCTATAAACTCTAATGCCCAATTAATATCTCTCTTTATATCCTCCTATCTCTCTATAAAACCCTAACACCAATATGTCTATTTGTCTCTCTCTCTAAGCCGTAACCCTCCCTCTCTCTTAGCACCTAACCCCTAATATCACTTTTTCTCTCTCTCTAAACCCCTAACTTGTCATCTCTCCCTTTTTATTTATTTAAACCTTTAACCTCTAATCTCTCTCTCTCCCTTTAATCACCTAATCCCTTATCTCTCTCTCTAATCACCTAATCCCTTATCTCTCTTTTTAATCTACTAACCCCTAACATCTCTATCGTTAATCCCCTAACCCCTAATATCTCTCTCTATCCAGATATCTATCTCTCTTTATCTATCTATATAATAATCTAACCCCAAATTTCTCTCTCTCCCTCTCTCTCTCAAAGACCTTAAACCCTAATCCATCCCTCTCTCTAGAACCCTAACAGCAAATCCATCTCTGTCTCTCTCTCTCTCTCTCTCTGTCTCTCTCTCTCTCTCTCTCTCTCTCTCTCTCTCTCTCTCTCTCTCTCAAAGCCCATAACCTATAGTCTCTCTCCTTATATTTCTCTCTCTCTCATCCCCTAAACCGCAATCTCTCTCTTTGTAAACTCCCAATCCCCAATATTTATGTCCCTCTAACTATCTATCTAAGCCACTAACCCCTAATTTCTCTCTTTCTCTCTCTCTCTCTCTAAGCCCTTAACCCAAAATATCTCTCTCTCTCACACACACTCTCTCTCCCTCTGTAGAAACCTAGCACCCAATCCCTCTCTTTGTTTATCACTCTCTCTCTAAAACCCTAACTTCTCACCCATAATATCTCTCATTCTTTAAATCCATAACCAACGATCTCTCCCTCTCCAGTGTCTAAATGCTTTACCCACAATCTCTCTCTCTCTAAACCCTTAACGCTTAACTTTTTTTAGTATGTCTCTCTAATCCCCTACCCTATAATCGGTGTGTGTGTGTGTGTGTGGAAATCCCTAAAATCCTTTCTCTATCTCTCTCTCTCTCTCTCTCCCACACATTCTAAACCCTTAATTATGAACCTTGCTCTTTCTCTCTCTCTTTCTGTAAACCATAACACCCAATTTCTCTCTCTCTTTCTCTCTCTCTCTCTCGACCCCTCTCTTTATCTATATGTCTCTCTTTCTTTCTTTGTCTCTTTATATATCCCCCTCTTTCTCTCTCTTAATACCTAACCCTCTCTCACCCTCTAACACCTAACCCGTAAAGTATAACCTCCAATCTCTCTCTCCCTCTCTTTCTCTCTCTAAAATCCTAACCCAAAATCTCCCCCTCTCTCTCTAAACATTTAACCTCTAATATGTTTATCTCTCTAATCCCCTAACCCCTAACCCCTAATATATCTCTCAAAACACCTAAACCCCAATCTCTCTCTCTCTCTCTCTCTCTCTCTCTCTCAACCAATACCCACCAATCTGCGTCCCTCTAATTTTTCCACTCTCTCTAAATCCCTAACCTCTAATACCCCCCTCTCTCTATTTATCTATCTATCTACCTATCTAAACCCATAACCCCCAATTTCTCTCACTCTTTCTGTATAATCCCTTGACCCCCAATCTCTCTCCCTCTCCCTAAACCTCTAACCCTAATCTCTATTTTTGTCCGTCTCTTTGTAGACCCATAATATATCTATATATAACCCTAACCCCAAATCTCTCTCTCATTCTAAATGTTTAACCCACAAACACTCTACCTATCACTAAACCCCTACACCCCAATCTCTCTCTCTCTCTCTCTCTCTCTCTCTCTCTCTCTCTCTCTCTCTCTCTCTCTTTAGACCTGTAACTCGCAAAAACTTCCAATGTCCCTCTCTCTCTCTCTATGTGTGTGTGTAAATCCATAAGATCCAATACCTCTCTCTCTCTCACACATACACACTTACTCTAAACCCTAACCCCCATTCTCCTTCTTTCTATCTTTGACCTCTAATCTATATCTCTCTCTCTCTTTGTTTATCTCTATTTATCTCTATTTATTTGTATCTCTCTCTCTAAATTTCTAACCCCTAATCTCTCGTTCCCTCTCTTTTAACCAATAATCCGCAATCTCTCTCTATATCCCTCCCCCCTCTCTCTCTAAACTCCAATCCCTGAATCCATTTCTTTAAAAACCTCTAACACACAATCTCTCTCTCTCTCTCTCTCTCTATCTCTCTAAACCCTTAACCTCCAATCTCTCTATTCCTCTATAAAACCCTAACAACCAATATCTCTATTTATCTCTATTGATTCCCCTTAACCTCATTATCATACAATATCTCTAATTTTCTTTCCCTATGTCTCTATAAACCCCTAACCCCAAATATTTTTCTTTGTGGATTTTCTAAAACCCTAATCCGTAATATCTATGTCTCATTATTACCCTAGCCACCAATCTCTCTCTCTCTCTCTCTCTCTCTCTCTCTCTCTCTCTCTCTCTCTCTCTCTCTCTCTCTCTGTGTAAACCCCTAGACCCCATTCTCACTCTCTCTAAAACCCTAAACTCTCTCTTAATCTCTAAACCATAGACCATAATATATTTCCCTCTCGCCCCCTCTAAACCCATAAGCCCTGATTTATACCTTTCTCTCTCTATCTCTCTCCCTCCCTCTCTCTCTCTCTCTATCAATCTATTTTTCAAAACTATTAAGCCTCTCCCTCTCTCTCTCTATTTATGTATATATTTATCTAAATCCCTAACCCCTGATTTCTCTCTCTCTCTCTCTAAATCCTTAACATTGAATATTTCTCTCTCTAAACCCCTAATCCCCAATCTCTCTCTGTGTCTCTCCAAACTCAAAACCACCAATATCTCTCTAAAAGAACCTAACACTCAATGTCTCTATCTCTCTCTAAAAAATAACCCAAAATGTATTTCTCTCTCTCTCTCTAAAATAACCCAAAACGTCTCACTCTCTCTCTCTAAACAAATAATCCAAAATGTATCTCTCTCTCTCTAAACAAATAATCCAAAATGTATCTCTCTCTCTCTAAACAAATAACCCTGAATGTATCTCTCTCTCTCTCTCTAAAACCTTAACTCCCAATCTCTCTCTCTAAACAAATAACCCAAAATGTCTCTCTCTCTCTTCAAACAAATGACCCAAAATCTCTCTCTCTCTCTCTAAACCACGAACCCCTAATTCCTCCCCCCCTCTCTCTAAATCCCTAACCTCCAATCTCTCTCTCTAAAACATTAACTCGCAATCTATCTTTATATATAGCCCCTAATTCCCAATCTCTCTCTCTCTCTCTCTCTATGTATCTATTTAAAACCCTAAAACCCAATCCCTTTCTTTTCTAAACACCAAACATTGAATCTCTCTTTCTCCCTCTAATACCATAATCCATCCTAATACCCAATCTCTTTCTTTTTTAAAACCCAAACATTGAATCTATCTTACTCTGTATAATACCCTAATCAACAATCTCTCTCTCTCTCTCTCTCTCTCTCTCTCTCTCTCTCTCTCTCTCTCTCTCTCAAAACCCATCACCCCCAATCTCTGTCTTTCTCTTTATCTCTACACCCCTAAACCCTAATCTCTCTCTTTCTAAACCCAAAACCCTAAATCTCTCTCACTCTCCCCCTATCCCCCCTCCCTCTCTCATTCTCAACCCCTAACCCCCAATATCTCTCTCTATATAAAACCCTAACCTTAAATCTTATTCTCTCTCTCTCTCTAAATCCCTAACGCCTACTCTCTCTCTCTCTCTCTCTCTCTCTCTCTCTCTCTCTCTCTCTCTCTCTCTCTCAAAACCCATCACCCCCAATCTCTGTCTTTCTCTTTATCTCTACACCCCTAAACCCTAATCTCTCTCTTTCTAAACCCAAAACCCTAAATCTCTCTCACTCTCCCCCTATCCCCCCTCCCTCTCTCATTCTCAACCCCTAACCCCCAATATCTCTCTCTATATAAAACCCTAACCTTAAATCTTATTCTCTCTCTCTCTCTAAATCCCTAACGCCTACTCTCTCTCTCTCTCTCTCTCTCTCTCTCTCTCTCTCTCTCTCTCTCTCTCTCTATCCATATGTCTATCCAAACCATTAATCGCAATTATCTCTCTTTGTCTAAACCCCTAGCCACTAGTGTCTCTCTTTATCGTTATCTCTCTCCAATCCCCTAATCCCCAATAAGATTCTTTCTTTAAACCCAAAACCCCCAATCTCTCTTCCCTCTTTCTTTTTCTAAACTCCTAACACCCATTCCCTTTTTTTTTAAACCCCAAACATCCAATCCTTCTTTCTCCCTCTAAAACTGAAACCCACAATCTCTCTCCCTCTCTCTCTCTCTCTATGTATCTATTTAAAACCCTAAAACCTAATATCTTTATTTTTTAAACCCCAAACATTGAATCCCTCTTTCTCCCTCTAAGACCCTAACCCACAATATCTCTCTATATCTCCCTCTCTCTTTTAAAACCCATCACCCCCAATCTCTGTCTTTCTCTTTCTCTCTAAACCCCTAAATCCTAATATCTCTCTTACTAAACCCTTAACCCTAAATCCCTCTCACTCTCCCCACAGCCCCCGTCTCTCTCTCGCTCTCAACCCCTAACCCCCAATTTCTCTCTCTCTATATAAACCCCTAAACCTAAATCATATTCCCTCTCTCTCTAGACCCCCAACCTTGAATCTCATTCTCTCTCTTTATTAAAACCCCTAGACACTAGTGTCTCACTCTATGATTATCTCTCTCTAATCCCTTAATCCCTAATATCTTTCTTTCTTTAAACCCCAAGCCCCCAATCCCTCTTTCTCTCTTTCAACCCTTGACCCATAATCTCTCTCTAAAAAACCCTAACCTTTTATATCTCTCTTTCTCTTTCTATTTCTCTAAAATCCTAAACCCTTATCTCTCTTTCTCTCTCTAGGCCCTTAATGTTGAATGTCTCTCTCTAAATCCTTAAACCCCAATCTTCCTCTTTCTACCTCTCTCTCTCCATAAACCCTAACACCAAATCGATCTCTCTCTTTATACTCCAATCTTTCTATCTCTCATTAAAAACCTAACCACCAACATGTCTATTTCTCTCTATCTCTCTCTAAACCCATAAACCACAATATATCTTTCTCTCTCTCTCTAAACCCCTAAACCAAGATATTTCCCTCATTATCTCTTTAAAACTTTAACCTCCGATGTATTTCTTTCTCTCTCTCTCTCTCTCTCTCTCTCTCTCTCTAATCCCTCTACCCCAATCTCTCTCCTTATTTAAACCCCTAACCCCAAATCTGTTTATATCTCATTAAAACCCTAACCACCAACACGTCTATTTCTCTCTCTCTCTCTCCAAGACCCAAACCCCCCCTGTCTTTCTCTAAACCCATAAAACCCAACATCTCTTTCTCTATCTCTCTAAGCCCCTAAACCTAGATCTCCCTCATTATCTCTTTAAACCTTTATCGTCCAATTTATTTCTCTCTCTCTCTTTCTCTCTCTCTCCCTCTCTCTCTCTCTCTCTCTCTCTCTCTCTCGCTCTCTCTCTCTCTCTCTCTCTCTCTCTAATGCCTTAAACCCAATCTCCCTCTTTCTATATCTCTCTCTCCATAAACCTAACACTAAATCAATCTCTCTCTTTCTATATCTCTCTCTCCATAAACCTAACACTAAATCAATCTCTCTCTTTATCCTCCAGTATCTCTATCTCTCATTAAAACCCTAACCACCAACATCTCTCTCTCTCTCTCTCTCTCTCTCTCTAAGTCCCAACCCCCCCTCTCTCTTTAAACCCATAAACCCCAATATCTCTTTCCCTCTCTCTCTCTCTAAACCCCTAAACCTAGATCTCTCCCTCATTATCTCTTTAAAACTTTAACCCCCAATGTATTTGTCTCTCTCTCTCTCTCTCTAATCCATTAACCCAAATCTCTCTACTTATTTAAACCCCTAACCCTAAATCTATTTATATCTCATTAAAACCCCAACCACTAACATGTCTATTTCTCTCTCTCTCTCTCTAAGACCCAAACCCCCCTTTATTTATCTAAACCCATAAACACTAACATCTATTTCTGTATATGTCTAAACCCCTAAACCCAGACATCCCTCATTATCTCTTTAAACCTTTTATCTCCAATTTATTTCTCTCTCTATCTCTCTCTGAGACCTTGACCCCAATCACCCTCCTTATTTAATCCCTTAACCCCAAATCTCTCTCTCTCTCTCTCTCTCTCTCTCTATATATATATATATATATATAAACTCCTAAACCCCAATCTCTCTCTCTCTCTCTCTCTCTCTCTCTATATATATATATATATATATAAACTCCTAAACCCCAATCTCTCTCTCTCTCTCTCTCTCTCTCTCTCTCTCTCTCTTTAACTCTCAATATATGTCTCTCTTTGAACCAATAACCTCTACTTGTGTTTGTAAATTTCTATGATAGAATCTCTCTCTATATATCAACACTAACACCCAATCAGCCTATTTTTTACCTTTAATCTCTCTCTCTCTATAAACCCTAACACTCAATATCTCTCTCTCTCTCTAAACCCTAACCCTCAATCTCTTTCTCTCTCTAACCCCTAACAGTCAATATCTCTCTCTCTTTCTAAACCTTTAACCTACAATCTATCTCTCCCTCTATAAAATCATAACCACCAATATCTCTCCTTTTCTTCCATAACCCCTATCCCCCAATCTTTGTATCTCTCTATAAATCTCTCTCCCTCTTTCTCTATAAACCCATAACCCCCAATATGATATTTGTGTTATTATCTCTAAACCACTAACACCTAATATCTCTCTCTCTCCATCTCTCTATTACCCTAGCCCCTAATCTCTCTCTCTCTCTCACTCTCTAAACCCATAAACACCAATCTCTCTCTCTCACTTTCCCTAAACCCATAACCACCAATCTCTCTCTCTCACTCTCCCTAAAATCCTAACCCATAATTTCTCTCTCTCTCTCCCTCTCTATCAAAATCCCTAACCCCCAATATCTATCTCTCTATCTCTAAACCCCTAACCTATAATATCTCTCTCCCTATGTATTAATCTCTCCCACTCTCTAACCTCTAACCCCCAATCTCTCTCTCTCTCTCTCTCTCTCTCTCTCTCTCTCTCTCTCTCTATCAAAACCCTTAACCCCCAATATCCCTCTCTCTATGTAAACCCTTAACCTATAATGTCTCTCTCTCTCTCTCCCTCTCTCAATGTATGAATCTCTCCCTCTCTCTAAACCACTAACCTCCAATCTCTCTCTTTCTCTCTTACGCATGGAGAAATCCCATTACCACCAATCCTATCTCTCTCTATATGTCTATCTTTCAAAAACCCTAACCCCCAAAATCTCTCTCTCTCTCTCTCTCTCTCTCTCTCTCTCTCTCTCTCTCAACCCGTAACGTCCTCCTCTCTCTCTCTCTCTCTTTCACACACACACACACACACAAATAGCCTAACTCCCATTCACTCTCTTTATTTAATCCCATTACCATCAATCCTATATCTCTAAACCCATGAACCCCAATATCTCCCTCTCTCTCTATAACCATAACTCTCAATCTATCTCAATATATGTAACCCGTAACTCCCAATCTCTCTCTCTCTCTCTCTCTCTCTCTCTCTATGTGTGTGTGTGTGTGTGTGTGTGTGTGTGTGTGTGTGTGTGTAAACACTAACCTCAAATCTCTCTCTCTAAACAAATAGCATCAAATCTCTCTATCTCTAAACAAATAAACCAAAATATACATCTCTCTCTAAACAAATAACCCAAAATGTCTCTCTATCTCTAAACAAATGATCCAAAATGTCTCTGTCTCTCTAAACCACTGACCCCCAAACTCTCTTTCTCTCTCTCTCTCTATATATATGCCCCTCTATTTAAACCACTAACCTCCAAGGCCTCTCTCTGAAACCTTAACTCCCAATCCCTCTTTCTCCCTCAAAAACACTAACCCACATTCTCTCTCTCTCTCTCTAAGTATCTATTTAAAATCATAAAACCCAATCTCTTTGTTTTTAAAATCCCAAACATCGAATCCCTCTTTCTCCCTCTTTCTATATTTCTCTCTCTAAACCCTAACATCTCTCTTTCTAAACCACTAACCCTAAATATGTCTCTCTCCCCTCCCTATCCCCCATCTTTCTCTCACTCTCAAACCCTGGCCCCCAATATCTCTCTCTATAAAACCCTAACCCAAAATCTCTCTCTCTCTCTCTCTCTCTCTTGAAACCCCTGACCCCTACTCTCTCTATCTCTCTCTACCCATCTGTCTATCAGAATCCTTAACCACAATTATCTCTCTTTTTCTAAACCTCTAGCCACTAGTCTCTCTCTCTATCACTATATCTCTCTAATCCCCTAATACCCAATATATTTATTTATTTAAATCCCCAACCCCCAATCTCTCATTCTCTCTTAAACCCTTGACCCATATTCTCTCTCTCAAAAACCCTAACCTTTAATCTCTCTATTTCTCTAAAATCCTAAACTCTTATCTATCTAGGTCCTTAATGTTGAATGTCTCTCTCTAAACCCGTAAACCCCAATCTCCCTCTTTCTATCTCTCTTTCTCTCTCTCCATAAACCATAACACCAAATCAATCGCTCTCTTTATCCTCCAATCTCTCCATCTCTCATTAAAACCCTAACCACCAACATGTCTATTTCTCTCTCTCTAAGCTCTGACCCCTCTCTCTTTCTCTAAAACCACAAACCCCAATATCTCTCTTTCTCTCTCTAAAATCCTAAACCAAGATCTCTCTCTCATTATATGTTTAAACCTTTAACCTCTCAAATATTTCTCTCTCTCTCTCTCTCTCTCTCTCTAATCCATTGACCCCAATCTCTCTCCTTGTTTAAACATCTAACCCCAAATCTCTCTGTATATATCATTAAAAATCTAACCACTAACATGTTTATTTCTCTTTCTCTCTCTAAGACCCAACCCCCCCTCTCTTTCTTTAAACCCATAAACCCTGATATCTTTTTCTCTCTCTAAACCCCTAAACCTATATCGCTCCCTCATTATCTCTTTCAACCTTTAACCTCCACTATATTTATCTCTCTCTCTAAGCCTTTGACCCCAATCTCTCTCCTTATTTAAACCCTTAACCATAAATCTCTCTCTATTTCTCTCCCCATCACTCCTCCCTCTCTCACTCTCAACCCCTAACTCAAAATCTCATCCCCTCTCTGTATATATATAAACCCCTAATCCAAAATCACATTCTCTTTCTCTCTCTCTCTCTCTCTCTCTCTCTCTCTCTCTCTCTCTAAACCCCTGACCCCTACTCTCTCTCTATCCATCTATCTATCCAAACCCTTAACCACAATTATCTCTCTTTGTCTAAACCCCTAGCCACTAGTGTCTCTCTCTATCATTATCTCTCTCTAATCCCCAATATCTTTCTTTCTTTAAACCCAAAATCCCCAATATCTCCTTCTCTCTTTATTTTTTTAAACTCCTAACACTTAATTTCTTTCTTTTTTTAAACCCCAAACATCTAATCCCTCTTTCTCACTTTAAAAACCTAACCCACAATCTCTCTCCCTCTCTCTCCATGTATCTATTTAAAACACTAAAACCCAATATATTTCTTTTTTAAACCCCAAACATCGAATCCTTGTTTCTTCTTCTAAGACCCTAACCCATAATATCTCTTTATCGCTCTCTCTCAAAACCCATCACCCCTAATCTATGTCTTTCTCTTTCTCTCTAAACCCCTAAACCTTAATCTCTCTCTCTTTCTAAACCCCTAACCCTAAATCTTTTTCACTCTCTCCCAACCCCCCCCACCTCTTTCTCACTCTCAACCCTTAACCCCCAACCCCTCTCTCTCTATTTAAACCCCTAACTTGAAATATCATTCTCTCTCTCTCTCTAAACCCCTAACCCCTACACACTCTCTCTCTATCCATATGTTTATCCAAACTCTTCACCACAATTATCTCTCTTTGTTTAAATCCCTAGACACTACTGTCGCTCTCTAATACCCCAATCCCCAATATCCTTCCTTCTTTAAACCCCAAACCCCCAATTTTTGTTTCTCTCTTTAAACCCTTGACCCATAATCTCTCTCTAAAAAACCCTAACCTTTAATATCTCTCTTTCTATTTCTATTTCTCTAAAATCCTAAACCTTTATCTCTCTCTTTCTCTCTCTAGGCCCTTGATGTTGAATATATCTCTCTAAAGCCTTAAACCCCAATCTCCCTCTTTTTATCTCTCTCTCTCTCTCTCCATAAACCCTAACACAATGTCAATATCTCTCATTATCCTCCAATATCTCTATCTCTTATTAAAACCCTAACCACCAACATGTCTATTTATCTCTCTCTCTCTCTCTCTCTCTAAGCCTGAACCCCCCTCTCTTTCTCTAAAACCATAAACCCCAATATCTCTTTCTCTCTCTCTCTAAACCCCCAAACCTAGATCTCTCCCTCATTATCTCTTTAAAACTTTAACATCCAATAATTCTCTCTCTCTCTCTCTCTCTCTCTCTCTCTCTCTCTCTCTAATATCCAAAATCTCCCTCTATTTCTCTAAACCCAACAACTCCTTCTCTCTCTCTCTCTAAACCCCTAAAACCATATCTCTCCCTCATTATCTATTTAACCCTTTAACCTCCAATTCATTTCTCTCTCTAAGCCCTTGACCCCAATCACTCTCCTTATTTAAACCCTTAACCCCAAATATCTCTATGTCTCTATCTATCTCTATCTCTAAAATCTTAAACCCCAATATCTCTCTTCATCTCTCTCTCTCTCTCTCTCTCTCTCTCTCTCTCTCTCTCTCTCTCTCTCTCTCCCTCTCTTTGAACCACTAACCTTGAATATATATCTCTCTCTCACACACACACATGCACATAGAAATCCCATTACCACCAATCCTATCTCTCTCTCTCTCTCTTTGCATATCTCCCTCTCTCTAAACCCCCAACATCCTCCTCTCTCTCTCTTTGTCACACACACACACACACAAACAACATAACTCCCAATCACTCTCTTTATTTAATACTATTACCACCAATCCTATCTCTCTAACCCATGAACCCCAATATCTCCCTCTCTCTCTATAACCATAACTCCCAATATATCTCTCTATATAACCCCTAATTCCCAGTCTTTCTCTCTTTGTAAACACCAGCCTTGAATATCTCTCTCTCTCTATGAAAATAACCTCAAATATCTCTCTTTAAACAAATAACCCAAAATTTCTCTCTCTCTCTAAAAAATGACCCATGATGTCTCTCTCTCTCTAAACCACTAACCCCCAATCACTCTCTCTCTCTCTCTCTCTCTCTCAAAATTCTAACCTCTAATGTCTCTCTCTTAAACCTTAATTCCCAATATCTCTCTATATATAGCCCCTAATTCCCAATAGATATATCTCTCTCTCTCTTTGTAAACCCCTAACCCCTATTCTCCCTTTTTCTCTTTGTGTGTATCTATCTAAACCCCTAACACCCAATCTCTTTCTTTTTTAAACCCCAAACATCGAATCCCTCTCTCTTCCTCTTTCTATCTTTCTCTCTCTAAAACCTAATCTCTCTATTTATAAACCCCTAACCCTAAATCTCTCTCCCTTTCTCTCAACCCCTAACCCGCGATCTCTCTCTCTATAAACTCCTAACCTAAAATCTCATTCTCTCTCTCTCTCTAAAACCCGAACCCCTACTCTCTCTCTCTATCCATATGTCTATTTAAACATTTAAACACAATTATCTCTCTTTGTATAAAGCTCTTGCCACTAGTGTCTCTCTCTATCATTATCTCTCTCTAATCCCCTAATCCTAAATATATTTCTTTATTGAAACCCCAAACCCCTAATCTCTCTTTCTCTCTTTAAACCCTTGACCCATAATCTCTCTCTAAAAAAATGTAGCCTTTAATCTCTCTCTTTCTCTTTTTATTTCTCTAAAATCCTAAACCCTTATCTATCTCTTTCTCTCTCTAGGCCCTTAATGTTGAATGTCTCTCTCTAAACCTTTAAACCCCAATATCACTCTCTCTCTCTCTCTCTCTCTCTCTCTCTCTCTCTCTCTCTCTCTCTCTCTCTCTCCATAAACCCTAACGCCAAATCAATCTCTCCATATCTCAATAAAACCCTAAGTACCAACATGTATATTTCTCTCTCTCTCTCGCTAAGCTCCAACTCCTCTCTCTTTCTCTAAACCCATAAACTCCAATATCTCTTTCTCTCTCTCTAAACCATAAACCCAGATCTCTCCCTCATTATCACTTTAAACCCTTAACCTCCAATATATTTCTCTCTCTCTCTCTAAGCCCTTGAACCTAATCTCTCTCCCTATTTAAACCCCTAACCCCAAATCTCTCTATATTTCATTAAAACCCTAACCACTAACATCTCTACCCAACCCCCCTAACCACTAACACACTCTCTCTCTCTAAGACCCAACCCCCCTCTCTTTCTATAAAGCCATATACCCCAATATCTCTTTCTCTCTCTTGAAACCCCTAAACCTAGATCTCTCCCTCATTATCTCTTTAAACCTTAAACCTCCTGTATTTCTCTCTCTCTCTCTCTAAGACCTTGACCCCAATTTCTCTCCTTATTTAAACCCCTAACCCTAAATCTCTCTCTCTCTCTCTCTCTCTAGACCCCTAATCGCTCTCTCTCCCTCTTTCTCTCTCTAACTCGCAATATATGTCCGTCTTTAAACCAATAACCTATGTGTGTGTGTAAATCCCTATGATCCAATCTGTCTCTATATATATGAACACTAACACCCAATCATTCTCTTTTTTACGTTCGATCTCTCTCTCTCTAAACCCCTTACCACCAGTCTCTCTCTTTCTCTATTTTTGTTTTTCTATATAACATCAACCCCTAATCTATCTCTCTCTCTAAACCTATAATCCCCAATATATTTCTATCCTCATCCCTCTCTCTCTCTAAACCCTAACACTCAATCCCTATCTCTCTCTATTTAAATCTTAATACTCAATCCCTCTCTCTACCCTAACACATACTCTCTCTCTCTCTCTCTCTCTTTGTTTAAACCCTAGCACTCAATCTCTCTCTCTCTCTCTCTCTCTCAACTTTTAATCTCCAATCTCTCTCTCCCTTTATAAAATCCTAAACACCAATATCTCTCTTTCTATCTCTCTTTTTCTCCCATAACCCCTATCCCCCAATCTCTATATCTCTCTCTAAATATCTCTCCCTCTCTCTCTATAAACCCCTAACCCCCAATATCTATATTTGTGTTTTTATCTCTCCCTCTCTCTCTATCAAAACCCCTAACCTCTAATCTCTCTCTCTCTATACCCATGAACCCCAATACCTCCCTCTCTCTCTCTCTATAACCCTAACCCCCAAAATATATCTCTCTCTCTCTCTCTAAATCCCTAACCCCTAATCCCCCATATCTTTATTTATTTAAACACCAAACCCCTAATCTCTTTTTCTCTCTCTACGCTCCTCACATATAATTCTCTCTAAAAGACCCTAAACCCCAATATGACTATTTCTCTTTCCATAAACCCATAAACTGTAATAGCTCTATATTTCTCTCTCTATACCCTTAATGTAGAATATATATCTCTCTAAATCCTTAACCCTCAATATCCCTCTTTCTCTCTCTCTCTCTCCAAACCCTACCTATATTTGTGTTTTTATCTCTCCCTCTCTCTCTATCCAAACCCCTAACCTCTAATCTCTCTCTCTCTATCCAAACCCCTAGCCTCTATTCTCTTTCTCTCTACACCCATGAACCCCAATACCTACCTCTCTCTCTCTCTCTATAACCCTAACCCCAAAATATATCTTTCTCTCTAAACCACTAACCTCAAATCTCTCTCTCTCTCTCTAAATCCCCAACCCCTAATCCCCCATATCTTTATTTATTTAAACACCAAACCCCTAATCTCTTTTTCTCTCTCTACACCCCTCACATATAATTCTCTCAAAAAAACCTGAAACCCCAATATCTCTATTTCTCTTTCCATAAACCCATAAACCGTAACCACTCTATCTTTCTCTCTATAGACCCTTAATGTTTAATATATCTCTCTCTAAACCCTTAACCCTCAATATCCTTCTCTCTCTCTCTCTCTCTCTCTCTCTCTCTCTCTCTCTCTCTCTCTCTCTCTCTAAACCCTACAGCCTAATTAGTCTCTCTCTCTCCATCCTCTTATCTCTCTAAAATACCCTAACCCCAATATGTCTATTTCTCTCTTTCTCTAAGCGCCAAACCTCCCCCTCTCTCTCTAAACACGGAACTCTTAATATCACTCTTTCTCTCTCTTTCTCTCTAACACCCTAACACCCTAACCCCTAATCTCTCCCTCTTTATCTCTTTAAACATTTAACCTCCAATATATATATATATATATATATAAACCCTTAACCCTCAATATCCCTCTTTTTCTCTCTCTCTCTCTCTAAACCCTACCTATATTTGTGTTTTTATCTCACCCTCTCTCTCTATCCAAACCCCTAACCTTTAGTCTCTCTCTCTCTACACCCATGAACCCCAATACCTCCCTCTCTCTTTCTCTATAACCCTAACCCCCAAAATATGTCTTTCTCTCTGAACCACTAACCTCAATCTCTCTCTCTCTCTCTAAATCCCCAACCCCTAATCCCCATATATTTATTTATTTAAACACCAAACCCCTAATCTTTTTTTCTCTCTCTACACCCCTCATATATAATTCTCTTAAAAAAACCTAAACCCTAATATCTATATTTCTCTTTCCATAAACCCATAAACCGTAATCACTCTATCTTTCTCTCTATAGACCCTTAATGTTGAATATATCTCTCTCTAAACCATTAACCCTCAATATCCCTCTCTCTCTCTAAACCCTACCGCCCAATTAGTCTCTCTCTCCATCCTCTTATCTCACTAAAATACCCTAACGCCAATATGTATATTTGTCTCTTTCTCTAAGCCCTAAACCTCCCCCTCTCTCTCTAAACACGTGACTCTTAATATCACTCTTTCTCTCTCTTTCTCTCTAACACTCTAACCCCTGATCTCTCCCTTTTTATATCTTTAAACCTTTAACCACCAATATATATATATATATATATATCATCTCCTTATCCCTCATCTCTCTCTCTCTCTCTCTCTCTCTAAAGCCCTAACTCCTAATCATAAAAAATCTCTTTAAACCTTTAACCTCTAATATATATATATATATATATATATATAATACTCTAATCCCTCATCTCTCTCTCTCTCTCTCTAAAACCCTAATTCCTAATCTATCTATATAAACCCCTAACACCAAATATCTCTCTCTCTCTCTCTCTCTCTCTCTCTCTATGTGTGTGTGTGTGTGTCTGTGTAACCCCTAACACCAAATATCACTCCTTATTTTAGTCCCTAAATCCTAATCTCTCTCTCTCTCTCTCTCTCTCTCTCTCTCTCTCTCATGTGTGTGTGTGTGTCTAGAAATCCCTGCAACCCTCTCTATCTCCCTCTTTTTGTGAACCCTAACACCCAATCAATCAATCTCAGTAAGATCGAATCTCTCCCACTCTCTCTAAACCCCTTATGACCATTGTCTCTATTTATCTCCCTCTCCCTCTCTCTCTATAAACACCTAACTCTCTCTCTCTCTCTCTATAAGCACCTAACCCTCTCTCTCTCTCTCTCTCTCTCTCTGTAGCACCTAACCCCTAAACCTCTAACCCCCAATCTCTTTCTCTCTCTCTATATCTCTCTTTAAACCCCTAACCCCCCATATCTATCTCACTCTCTCTAAACCCCTTATGACCATTCTCTCTCTCTCTCTCTCTCTCTCTCTCTATATATATATATATATATATATATATCTCTATAAACAACTAACCCCCCCACTCTCTCTCTCTCTCTTTAGCACCTAACCCTTAAACCTCTAACCCCCAATGTCTTTCTCTCTCTATATGTCTCTCTCTAAACCCCTAATCCCATATATATATCTCTCTCAACCCCTAACCCAAAATATTTATCTTTCTTTGAGTCCCTAACCCCTAATATATCTCTCTCTACTCTAATAATATATTTCTCTTGCACCTAACCCCTAAACCTCTAACCCCCAATATCCTTCTCTCTCTAAACCTTGAATCTCTCCCTCTCTCTAAAACTCTTATGAACATTATCTCTATTTCTCTCGCTCTCTCTCTCTCTCTCTCTCTCTCTCTCTAAACACCTAATACTCTCTCTCTCTCTCTCTCTAAACACCTAATCCTCTCTCTCTCTCTCTCTCTAGCACCTAACCCCTAAACCCCTAACCCCCATTCTCTTTCTCTCTCTATATATATATCTCTCTAAACACCTAACCCCATGTCTCTCTCACTCTCTCTAAACCCCTTATGACCATTCTCCCTATAAATGCTTCGTCTCTATTTAAACCTCTAACCCCATATCTATCTCACTCTCTCTAAATTGCTTATGACCATTCTCTCTATTTACATATCTCTCTCTCTCTCTCTCTAAACAACTAACCCCCCTCTCTCTCTAGAACCTAACCCCTAAACCTCTAACCCCCAATCTCTTTCTTTCTCTGTATCTCTCTCTTTAAACCCCTAACCCCATATCTATCTCACTCTCTCTAAACCCCTTATAAACAACTAACCCTCTCTCTCTCTCTCTAGCACCTAACCCCTAAACCTCTAACCCCCAATATCTTTCTCTCTCTCTATGTATCTCTCTCTAAACCCCTAACCCCATATATATCTCTCTCTAAACCCTTAACCCCAAATATTTATCTTTCTTTGATTCCCTAACTCCTAATATATATCTGTCTCTCTACTCATATAATCTCTCTCTCTTGCACCTAGCCCCTAAAACTCTAACCCCCAATATATTTCTCTTTGTATATATCTCTCTAAACCTTGAATCTCTCTCACTCTCTCTAAACCCCTAACCCCATATATCTCTCTCTCTAAACCAATTATGACCATTCTCTCTATAAATGCTTCTCTCTCTCTCTATAAACACCTAACCCCCCCCCTCTCTCTCTAGCACCTAACCTCTAAACCTTTAACCCCCAATATATTTCTCTCAATTTATTTATCTCTCTGAACCCTTAACCCCAAAAATATCTCCTTCTTTGAGTCCCTAACCTTGATCTCTCTCTCTCTCTCTCTAAATGCTTTATCCATAATCTCTCTCTATAGCACTTAACCCCCATTATCTTTCTCTCTCTCTCTCTCTCTCTAGCACCTAACCCCTAAAACTATAACTCCCAATCTCTTTCTCTCTCTCTCTCTCTCTCTCTAAACCCCTAAACCCATATCTCTCTCACTCTCTCTAAACCATTTATGACCATTCTCTCTATTTATCTCTCTCTCTCTCTCTCTCTCTCTCTCTCTCTGGCACCTAACCGCTAAACCTATAACCCCCAATCTATTTATATATTTCTCTCTCTCTAAACCCCTAACCCCATATATCTCTCCCTCTAAACCCCTAAACCCAAACATATCTCCTTCTTTCAGTCCCTAACCCCTAATCTATATATATCTCTCTAAATGCTTTACCCATAATCTCCCTCTCTCTAAAGCCCTTACCCATAATCTGTCTCTTTATCTCTCTCTAAAGCCCTTACCCCCAATCTGTCTCTTTATCTCTCTCTAAACTCATAACCTATAATCCCTATCTCTCTTACTCTCGATCTGTGTGTGTGTGTGTGTCTGGAAATCCCTACAATCCTTTCTTTGTCCCCCTCTTTTTTTGAACCTTAACACCCAATAAATCAATCTCTCTAACATTGAATCTCTCTCACTCTCTCTAAACCCCTTATGACCATCCCCCCCCCACCTCTCTCTCTAAACACCTAACCCTCCCCCCTCTCTCTATCTTGCACCTAATCCCTAAACCTATAACCCCCAATTTATTTCTCTCTCTATATGTCTCTCTCTAAACCCCTAACCTCATATCTTTCCCTTTCTCTCCTCTCTAAACCTTTAACCCCTAATACATCTCTCTACCTAATCCCCTAACCCCTAATATCTCTCTTCCTATCTATCTCTCTAAGCAACTAGCCCCGAATTTCTCTCTCTCTCTCTCTCTCTCTCTCTCTCTCTCTCTCTCTCTCTCTCTCTCTCAACTAATAACCACCAATATCACTCCCTTCATCCCTCCCTCCCTCCCATCCTCCCTCTCTCTAAACCCATAACCTTCGTCTTTTCCTTTTCCTCTCTTTCTTTAAACCTTTAACCTCCAATCTTTATTTATAAACCCTTAACTTCTAATATCTATCTCTCATTATCTATCTCTCTAAGCTGATAACCCCTAATTTCTCCCACTCTTTTTCTCTAAACCCATGACCCCCAATATCCCTCTCTCTCTAAACCTCTAACTCCAATATCTCTCTTTCTCTCTATCTCTATAAAACAAGAACCCCTAATCTATATATCTAAACCCCTAACCCCCAATTTCTCTCTTTATTTAAACCCTTAACCCTGACTCTCTCTTACTCTAAATGATTACCCCAGAATATCTTTGTCTCTATCCCTATAACTAAACCCCTAAACCCAATCTCTCTCTCTATAAACCCCTAAGCCCTAATCTCTCTATCTCCATAGACCCGCAACTCACAATGTATCTCCCTCTTTAAATCCCTAACCTATATTCTCTCTCTCTCTCTCTAAACCTATAACCCTAAAATCTCTCTTTGTCTCTATGTTTATAAAACCCTAACCCCTAATCTATTTATCTAAATCCTTAACCTTCAGTATCTCTCTTTATTTAAAACCTTAACCCAAACTCTCTCTCACTCTAAATTATTAACCCACAATATCTCTCTTTCTATAAAAGGCTTAACCTCTATTCTCTCTCTCTCACTCACTAACTCTAAACCCATAACCCACAATCTACATCTCTCTCTCTCTCTCTCTCTCTCTCTCTCTCTCTCTCTCTCTCTAAACACTAACACTGAATTAGTCTATCTCTATCCTAAAATATCTCTATCTCTCTCTCTCTCTCTAAACCCCTTATGACTAAGATCTCTCTTTATTTATATACGTCTCTTTCTCTCTTTCTTCTAACCCTCTCTCTAACACCTAACCCTTTATCTCTCTCTCCCCCCCTCTCTCTAAACAAATAATCCTTAATCTCCCCCCTCTCTCTAAACAAATAATCTTCCATCTCTCCCCCTCTCTCTAAACCCCAATCCCTCAATCTCTTTCTCTAAAAACCCCTAACAATCAATCTCTTTCTCTAAAAACCCCTAACACTCAATATATATCTCTAAAAACCCCTAACACTCAATATCTCTCTCTAAAAACCGCTAACACTCAATAGCTCTCTCTCTCTCTCTCCCTGTAAATCATTATGCTCTAATCTCTCTCTTCCTCCATAAAACCCTAACCATCGATATCTCTCTTTGTCTCCATTAGCTCCTATCTCTCTCTCTCTCTCTCTAAATATCTATATCTATATCTCTCTCTAAATATCTCTATGCCTCTCTCTATAAACCATTAACCCCCAATATATGACTTTATGTCGTTATCTCTAAAACTCTAACCCCTAATTTCTCTCTATAAACCCATAACCACCAATGTCTCTCTCTAAACCCCTACACCCTAATATATCTCTCTCTCTAAACCCATAAGGCCCAATTTATACTTTTCTCTCTCTCCTTCTCTCTAAACCTCTAACCCCTATTCTCTCTATTTACCTATCTATCTATCTATCTATCTATATCTCTCTCTCCCTCTCTCCCCCCCCCCTCTCTCTCTATCTATCTAAACTACTAACCCCCAATTTATATCCATCTCTCTCCCCATCTCTTTAAATATTGAACAAACAATATTTCTCTCTATAAAACCCAAACACTCAATATCTCTCTCTCTAGACCCAAAACCCCTAATATCTTTGTAAAATTCCTTAATTATCTCTCTCTCTCTAGATCCCTAACCTCGAATCGCTTTGTCTCTAAACCTCCAACCTCCAACCTTTCTCTTTCTATATCACTCTTTAAACCCCTAACCTCCAACCTTTCTATCTATCTCTAAACCACACTCTCTCTCTAAACCCCTACCCACTAATATCTCTCTCTATCTCTCGAAAACCCTAACCACTAATCTCTCTCTCTCTCTCTCTCTCTCTCTCTCTCTATCTATATAAACCCATAACCCCCAATTTCTCTCACTATTTCTTTCTAATCCCTTGACTCCCTATCTCTCTCTTTGTCCCTCTTTCTCTATCACTAAACCCTAAACCCAAATCTCTCTCTTTATAGAATTGTAACTCACAATATATCTCTATCTTTAATCCCCTAACTTCTAATGTCTCTCTCTCTCTCTATGTGTAAATCCATAAGCTCCAATATATCTCTCTCTAACACACACTTACTCTAATCCATAACCCGTATTCTCCCTCTCCCTTTCTCTCTCTATAAACACTAACACCCAATTGATCTATCTCTAACCTCTAATCTATATCTCTCTCTCTTTACTTATCTCCCTCTTTCATTCTCTGACTTTGTCTCTCTCTCTCTCTAGATGTCTAACCCCAAATATGTCTCTCTCTCTCAACCAAGAATCCTCACTCTCTCTCTATCTCACTATAAAATCCAATCCCCCAATATTTTTCTCTAAAAACCCCTAACACTCAATCTTTCACTTTCTCTCTAAATCCCTAACCTCCAATCTCTTTGTCACTCCATAAAACCTAACCACTAATATCTATCTTTATCTATGTTAAGCCCTATCCCACAATGTCTCTAAATATCTTTCCCTCTCTCTATCAACCCCTAACCCCCAACATCTATATTTTTAGCTTTATATATAAAACACTAACCCATAATCTCTCTCTCTCTAACCCTGTAACAACCAATCTCTCTCTCTCACTCTCACTAAAACCATAACCCCTAATATATATATATATATATATTATATCTAAACCATAAATCCTAATATATGACTCTCTTTCCCCTCTAAACACACAATCCCCAATTTATACCTCTCTCTCTCTCTCTCTCTCTCTCTCTCTCTCTCTCTCTCTTTATAGAACCCTAACCCCTAATATATATCTCTCAATCTCTCGATCTTGCAATATATGTCTC
>LPNX010754195.1:38826-112833 GCA_001517045.1 Pseudotsuga menziesii
AAGATTCAATGTCTCTCGATCTCTCTCTCACACACTTACTCTAAACCCATATATCTCTCGATCTCTCAATCTTGAAATCTCTCTCTCTCTCTCTCTCTCTCTCTCTCTCTCTCTCTCTCTCTTGTGTGTGTGTGTGTGTGTGTGTAAATCCCTAAGATCCAATATCTCTCAATCTCTCTCTCACACACTTACTTTAAACCCCTAACCTTCGATATTCCTCTTTCTATAATCTCTCTCTTTATAAATATGTCTCTCTCTCTCTCTCACACACACTTACTCTAAACCCCTAAGCTCCAATATACCTCTCTCTCTCTCTCTCTCTCTCTCTCTCTCTGTAAACACTAACACCCAATCTCTCTCCCCTCTATAAAACCCTAACAACAAATGTCTCTCTTTTTATCTCTCTTTGTGTCCCATAACCCTTATCCCCATATTTCTCTAACTCTCTATCTATAAAATCCTAACACTCAATATCTATCTTCGTGTCTTTATCTCTAAAACCCTAAGCCAATATATATATATATATATATATATATATATATATATATGTATATGTATTACTCTAAACCCATAGCCACCAATATCTCTCTCTCACTCTCCCTAAACCCACAAACCCAAATCTCTCTCACTCTCTCTCCCTGTAAAGCCCTAAGCCTCAATTTACACCCATTTATCTCTCTCTCTCTCTCTCTATAAACCCTAACCCCGAATCTATCTCTCTGTCTCTCATTAGAGGAAATTTGGGGTCTAAAATGGGCCTCCTAAGGAAAATAATAAAAAAAGCGATATCACACTACAAATATGCCATGTCAGATTAAATCTAATGAAAATCTAATGAAAGTCAACATAAATTGTCTCATTAATGGTAGTTGACAACTATATTGAGTTAATGTAGAGTTAAGAGATATTGATTAAAAATATTAATGAAATATTTAGATTCTTGTGCACACATAATAAATGATAGGAAACTTTTGAATTTTATATTATTTTTTTTAAATGAATAGACCACCACTTTTTATATATTTAATAAATGTAAAACTCAAATATATTCATTAATAATGAAAAATATAATTATAATAGTATTAAAAAAAAAAAAATCACTATTTTTTTAATATAAATTTTATATTAATTCATATAAAAAATATTACATCATATAAAATAAAAAACAATAAACTATGTATATTCATATTATTTTTTATATTACTATAAAAAAAATTGTGGTTTAATGGGTAGGTAGTTAGGTAAGAGAGAAAAAAAGTAAAATCAAATTTGATTATAATTTTAGTAACATTAAAAATAGTTTTTATTTTTTATTTTGTTAGTATTTAAATTATTTATTTATTTTTGGATGTAATAATTAAATATATTTATTTTTTAAATATTATTTAATAATATTAAAAATACTAAATATCTTTTATTTACTATTTCAAGATAAGTTAATTTAAAATTAAATATTATTTAGTTTTCTTTTTAAAAAATTGATTAATAAATGTTTTTAGTATTTCAAAATACTTCCACTACAATTTTAATTAATGCAATGTTTATGTTTTAGAGGAGTTGGAAGTAGTGATCAAATAAAATATTTTATATTTATTAGTTAAAGTTTATTTATCTTATTTCGAGGTGATATTTTCAAGAACTTAACCAAGGTGAGGTTGATATGGAGTTAGCTATTGTCAAATAAAAATATGACAGATAAGCATTATGTGTCCAACTCAACCATAATGGTTGACCAAAGATATTGAAATTCTATTGGTTTAAAAATTCAACTCAATCCAGCTCATCCATGGCACAATTTTTTATAAGGCCCATTTTAGACCCCAAATTTCCTCTTATGAAGACTGAAAGATGTTTTCGCAGCTTGTTATGGATGTGACTAATGTAATACAGGACTTTTGCGGCTAGGTATGGGTTATCATCAATGCAATAGAATATATTTTGTAGCTACTTGTGTATGTAATAACTGAGTTTTACTCACTCAACCCTGCGTGGTCTTGTAAACACTATAAGTAGGAGGAACTCACCCTGTATAAGGTTTAGCTTCAAGAAATAGTTTCAAGCTAGCTTCAGAAGGGTTGTAGTAGTTGATTGATGACTTATAGAGAAGTATGCTAGTATAAGGCCATTGAGTCATGGATTTGCAATTGAGTGTGCAGAATGTTTTGTAGGAGTTGATCTGCAGCTAAGTGCGCAGATAGTAAAGTAGAAGAGTAGATCCAGGATGTATTTGGATCGGTATGGGTAGATAGACTAATAAATAGAGAGCATGAGAGAAAGAAGAGTCTAAGCTAAAAAGACCTATATTAGAACAGTCTGTAAGTCACATACTACAAGGTGATACCTATATGTCTCATGACAGATGAAGAGCACCTTGGTGGTTTTTCCCAGATGGGTTTCCATGTTATTTTCTATGTTAATGAATGATTAAATCATTCGTTGAATGTTCAATTATCTCGCATTATTTATGGTTATTGTTTGAATGAATGTCGCAATACTGATAAGCAGTGAATGAATGGATATCTAGGTATTGTCGAGAATTGTGTATTAATATGTTTAAACATTATTAAGTCATGATATAAGCCACATTGTAATCATTTACTTTAAAGGAATCAGTTGCATCGCACTATTGCACCAGCTGTTAAGTTGTCAAGGACAAGGTTATGTCACACATTGGTTGTGGCACACTGTTGTGCCTCTATCAGGTGGTGAAAGACTCCATCCTTCCATCTCTATCGAGTGCCTTGGCCACACACTAAGGAACTATTATCCCTCTACAACTGCGAAAACATGGTTCTAAGAGTTACACATTAAGATATCTCGGGTGACACTGCGCCTTCCTTGCAGGTGTTGCTGACTGAGCTTTCTTCATTGGGATGATGTCTTTGTGTGTTTTCTTGGTTTTGTGTTGTTTTTGAACATGGGTCACATGAGTGAGGAAAGTTAAGAAAACAAATGTTTCCTTTGTCGGGACCCTTAATCATTAGAGACGAGGGAGATATTGTGGTAATAGAGGATTAGTTGGAGTCTAAAACATTGGAATTTGCACAAGAAGAAAGTGTGAGGTCACAGTTAAGCACATAAAATTGGTTAGACCGATACATATACTCTTATATTCACAAGATATTCTTTGCAGAGTTTCCTATTGTGTTGCATCAGTGGTTGTCAAGGTTGGTGACTCAGCAGACAAATTTCCAAAGAAGAGAAGCAGTCGAGTGGAGTGATCAGTTGGTTCGAGAGATAACCAGTGTAAGTAACCCCATCTCTAGAGCTTTTTTATTTGGTTCAACATTATTTTGTAAGGCTATATTACTAATTTTGCAGTAGAGACAATAGCCTCATATAGTGAGGGTAAAACAATTTTTTTCCAAGTACCTCGATGAAGGTACTTGTTATCTATAAGTACATTGATAAGGATGCTCGTATATGAGAAGGATATCTTGCAGTTACGTAGTTGAGTTGCATATCTAGAGGAGGGGATATGTCGAGGATGACCTGTATAGAAAATGGGAAATGGTGAGATGAAATGTTTCCAGGAAGTACAGAACCTGAACTAGAAGTTGGATTCCGAAGGAGTGGAAGGAGATTCAGGTCAGGAAAGAGAAGAAAGACAATAGGAGAAATACGTAATCCTATTTTGTTTTAAGTGAGTGATTACGAAGTTGAGCTGCAGCTAGATGAAGGGTATTGGGACGAATAGGAAGACTATAGCCCGATTTATGAAGGAGCAGAAGAATCCAAAGAATTTGTAGAGACACCAAGATTAGTACACGGCTACATCACACTAGGAGTATCTCCATAGGTAAGGTCTAGATCCTCGTCTCCTGAGAGAGTTGTCAATACTAATAGTGCTAGTATTGCAACTAGCATGTAAGAGGGTAAACCTGATGTTTTATCCCAAAATAATGAGAGGGGGGGTGAATAAGTATTGTTAGTTTTTACTTTAAAATACACAAAATAAACAATCGAGAAACATATTTTATCATGGAAACCTAGAAAGATAAAACCACTAACACAAAATCATTAATAAGATGAATTTACAAATTTTTTTATCTGCTGACACAGAAAGGATGTAGATACACCCTCTATATTTCCTGCAACTACAGACTAGGATGCTACAACACTCCTATGGTTTTATGCCTACTTCAATAGACATGGATGCTACGATATCCTGTTCTCCAATCACAACTGGAAGGAGGCTACGACCCCATGCATACCTATGGCCTTCCCTAGCACCACCCTGCCACCCTAGATTGATGTTATCAATCTTTTAGAATAGTTGAAAAACTATTCACTTTGGACTCTATCACACTACTAACAAAGAAGCTTTATTCTTTACACATTCATTCAATAAATACCTTTTATATATTAGCTACCAATGCATATCTCCATATTTTTGTTCTTTGATTTTGGATCATGACTGTATAATTACAGACATACCTCTTCATTGTTATTTTTTTATCATTTAAGAAATATGGTCTTAGAATCTTTTTTGGCAGAATAACATGCACAACAATCAATCATAAGAGACAATAGACACAAATATTTTCCTTGGGGAAAACATAAAGGAGAAAACCCCACAACTTCCTCAGAGACAGAATGACCACCAATAGCAGCAGTAAAACCCAAAGAAAAAATATGATCTCCAACAGCTGTTCTCTCCCTGACTTAAGAGAGCTACTTCTCTCTCACCTATGCACCATAGATGGGTGAGTGTGTGTTTGAAATAGAGATTCTCACTCTGTATTGATACTAGTTTCCAACTTGAAAATCACTTACCAGGGCCTACCTCTCTAGGAGAGTCTAATAACCCTAGTGCCCCAATACTATGGGAACTTTGACCCCTGATCAACTAGGAGGGTTAACCTCTATGAATTTACATGACTTGTTTACATTAATGATTCTCCCAATAGGAACATCGGGGATCAATGAAATACAATATATAAAATATATAGGTGAATACATTCTGAAGTTACAAATACATCAACGCTCCCTCTTAACTAAGAAGGTATTGCCTTGACACAATACATCATCACAAGTTTTCTTCTCTAGATCCTCACTGGATCATCATCAAAATTGGATCATCATCGAAACTGGATCACCACTAGATCATCATCAAAACCGGATCATCATCAAAGCTGGATCATCACTGGATCATCATCATCAAAGATGGATCATCATTGGATCATCATCATCATCACTGCTTCCTCTATCTCGATCAAATTGTGTTATCTCTCAATTCTTCTCATCCTAGGAGGTTCTACAGAGGCAGCCCTTTTTCGTGCTGGCTGTAGGCCTAGCCTCCATGTAGGTCTTCATCTTCTTCGGCACTTATATCTAACCATGGGAAGAACACATCCAGCATCCATGTCAAAAAGGCCCAGCCAACACTTACATCTGACCATGGGAGGAACACATCCATCATCCATGTCAGGAAGGAACACCAAGAACTCACATTCATCGGCATGGTAGGACACACCGTCTACCATCTGAGGAAAGGACCAGCACTTACATCCATTGGCATGATAGGACACACCATCTATCATCCAAGGAAAGGAAAATCACTTATATATGCTGGCATAGTAGGACACACAATCTACTATCTAGAGAAAGGAACATCACTTATATCTGACCTAGTAAAAAAGGCTCAACACTTACATATGGCCCAGTTAGAAAGTCCCAACACTTACATCCTCTGGCATAGTAGGATACACCATCTACTATCCAAGGAAACGCTTAGAAATTACATCCACTCGAATGATATTACACACCATCTACCATATAGAGAAAGGCTATGCACTTACATCCACTAGCATGATAGAACACACCATCTATAATCCAAGGAAAGGATCTGCACTTATATCTGACCATGAGAGGATGTGCCTACCACCATGTCAAAAGGGCTCTGCACTTACATCTGACAATGGGAGGACCCGCCTACAACCATGTCAGAAGGGCTCCGCACTTACATCTAACCAAATAAAAAGGGTTGTGCACTTACATCTGAGGATCGAAGGACCCGCCTACCACCATGTCAAAAGGGATCTACACTTACATTTGACCATGGGAGGACCTGCTTACCACCATTTCAGAAGGGCTCTGCACTTACATCTGATCCAATCAGAAAGGCTCTGCACTTACATCTAACCCAATCAGAAAGGATCTGCACTTACATCTGATCATGGGAGGACCTTCCTACCACCATGTCAAAAGAGCTCACGGACTCATCACTTCCTCTTAGAAGGAACCTCGATTTGGAGAACACCAAGATTCTCCCTGAAGTACTCAAACTTCACCCTCGCTAATGGCTTAGTCAACACATCATCTATCTACTTATCCGTCACAACATATTGGAGCTTCACTGCTCCTCTCTGCACAATATCCATGATATAGTGATATTTGATCTTGATATGCTTCGACTTGTCATGGAACACTGGGTTCTCTGAAAACTTCACACAACTCTAGGTGTATACAAGTAGCATCCAACTGGAGATCAAATAAATCAGATAGTAGCTTCCTCAGCCACACTGCCTCACAACTAGTCGAAGAAGCTACGACATACTCTGCTTCGGTTGTACTAGGTACCATGCAATACTGCTTCCTGCTAAACCCAGAGATCACACCTGATCTCATACTGAAGTAGCAACCTGAAGTGCTCTTCCTATCGATGGCACTGCTTGCCCAATCTGAATCAACATAACCTTCTAGGTTAATCTTCTCATCTACCTCATACTTGATCCCATAATGAACTGTACCTTTCATGTATCTCAGAATATGCTTTGTAGTAATCAAGTTAACATGTCTCGGATCCGTCAGGAACTGGCTCAATGTGTTCACAACAAAGAAAATATATGGTCTCATATTCTTCAGGTACATCAAAGACCCAATCATCTGATGATACATTGTAGTAGAAAATGACTTTGATGAAGCATCACTCAATAGCTTCAGGTTTGATGCCATAGGTGTGGTCATGGCCTTACAGTCCACCATCTTGAACCTCTTCAGGATCTCTATTGCATACTTCCCTTATCCAAGGGATATTCCATCTATATTCTACCACACCTCCATGCCTAGAAATTAGTGCATCATACCCAAGTCCTTCATATCGAACTCGACATCAAGCTTCCTCTTTGTATCAGCAATCAACCCATTTACACCTGTTACAAACATATCATCTACATACATTAGGAGTATCACTGGGTTCCCTTCTTCAACCTTGTAGTAAAGGTTGGAATCTACTTTACTCTTGGTAAATACCAAACTAGATAGGAAGCTGTCAAGTCTATCGTACCATGTCCCAGGTTCCTATTTCAAACTATACATGAATTTCTTCAATTTACACACATGAGTCTCTCTGTCATGTGTCTCAAAACTGAGTGGCTGCTCCACATACACTTCCTCTTCCACTACACCATTCAAGAAAGAAGTCTTGACAGCTATTTGGTGTATCTTCCATTTCATTACTGCAGCCAGAGCAAGTAATGATATGATGGAAGTGTATTTGGATAGAGGTGCAAAATTCCTTCTTTCTAGAAGAAGGCACAAGCCACAAATATTACTTTATATTTCTCTATGCTTCCATATGCAGGATGCTTGATCTTGTAGATCCACTTGGAAGTCACAACAGACTTCCCCTTTGGTCTAGGGACAACATCCCAGACATCATTCTTCATGATTGACTTGTACTCCTTGATGATAGCATCCTTCCATTCTTTCTTCTCTACCACTTCTTCATAGTTGGAAGGTTCTTTTTCAATGATGTCACATGATAAGGCTACATAACCAGAGCCGGACCTAGTTCTTTTCCTCTCTCTGTGCATTTCTTTTGGAGCCCCATATCTTTCTATACCTTGGATAGCCTCTCATACCCATGCAGGTTTCCTCTTGTGAGGATTCTTCAGTTGGGGTGGATCTACAGGTTCCTAGGTTCTTCTATTTCTCAATATTCATCTTTATTTTCATCGTTCATACTTATATCTTGAATTATAGGTACTTATGTTTCTTCAGAGTCTTCAATTGGTATCTTTCTGGATTTTTTGTAAGCTGAGTCTTCATCAAATGTTACATCTATAATAATGTCAATCTTATTGAATCCTGGGAAGTATATTCTGTAAGCCTTCAAGCTTTCACTATATCCCACAAATATACCCTTCTTTCCAGAAGGATCTAAATTTGTCCTCTTTTATTTTGGAATGTGTATGTACACTAGACAGCCAAATATTCTAAGATGGATGACTTCTGGTTTCTTGCCATAAAAGACTTCTTTAGGTGTCTTGTTCTCGAGTACTCTGTGTGGAGTACGGTTTTGTACATACACATATGTCCTCGTAGCTTCTGCCCATAGATGCATGGAAAGATATTGATCATGAAGCATTTCCCTTACAACTTCCATGATTGTTCTATTCTTCCTTTCTGCAACCCCATTCTATTGTGGATTATATGGAGTGGTCAACTCCCTCTTAATCCCCGAATCTCTGCATAATTCTTTGAATTCATTTGATGTGAATTCTCCGCCGTTGTCTAATTAAAAGATCTTGATTTTGTTTTCTATATGGTTCTTGATCAAGGATTTGATTTCTTTGAACTTGTTGAATACTTCATCTTTGTTCTTCAAGAAGTATATCCATGTATTCCTAGAAAAATCATCAATGAAAGAAACATAGTATACATACCCACTGAATGAACTGGATGACATCAGACCGCATACATCAGAGTGGATGATTTCCAAGATTCCTTTTTCCTTGCTCTCACTACTTGGAAATTTATTCTTTGTGTTCTTTCCTTTCACACATACTTTGCAAAAACCATCATGTTTTGTCTGTATTTTTGGAAGACCTTCAAAAAATTTGCTTGCAAGTGGTAGTGCTCTATAGTGCACATGTGCAAGCCTTCTACTCCAAATTTCATTTGGCTCTCCTGAGCCATGGACCAAATCTTGTTATGGTTGGCCCTTCAATTTGTATAGTCCTCCCTCTTGCTCCCCAATCACTACTGCATCATCTATAGTCTTTCCATTTTTCCACATAAGGACTTAGCCATCTACAAATGCAACCCTTATGCATTTTGCATCCAATGCAGATATGGAGAGGAGATTCTTCTTTAGTCCTGGTACAAACAAGACATCCTTCATCTTCATAGACTTTCCAGAGTCTATTTTATAAAACAATTCACCACTACCTTTTATTGGAAACTGGTAGTCATCCCCAAGTTTCTCCTTATGAGGTGACTCATGTTCAAACAATTTCACAATGGATTCTTTGAATATCTTCATATGTTTTAAATCCCCACTATATATAATCCAATCATTTCATCCATGTGTGATAGTTCACGTGAGATCAGAAGTCAAAACATATACTTCATCACTTGAAGAATCATCGCTTTCTTGTTTGATTTTCTTTATGGAAGGTTCATCATCCTCTACAACATGAGCATGATGTCTTCTCTTGTTTCCTTTCTTCTTGTGATATCCATTTTTGTTTCTAGGACAATCTCGGGCATAGTTTCCTCTCTCATCACAAGTAAAACATATCAATTTAGATAAATATCTATTAGGTATTCTTGGGTTATCTTTCTGGTGAGAATGCTTACCTTTGGGATGATGATAGTCCCTTCTGCTTTTCTTGGAGTGTACTGTGAGAGCTTGATCTTCACTTCCCATATTTTTTCATGGGATACTATTCGTGCTTCTTCTTGTGAGAATTTGTCCCACAATATTCTGAAGGCGAATAGCTTTCTTCTAGCACAAATACCTTGAATGAAGGAGTCCCATGACCTAGGGAGACCATTCAAGGTGGTCGTCACAATATTTGCATTCTCCACTTCTTCATCTACTGCTTCAAGTTATTCTTTGATCTGGGAGACCCTTGTAAAGTATGATTGTATGGTCTCTACATTCTAGATATTCACATTCTTTAACTTGTTCCTCGAAGTCATCTTCTGATTTATGTTCTTTCCTTCAAAAATCTTGGTCAAGGCTTCAAACATCTCTTTAGGTGTCTTTAGGGAGGAAACCTGTGGTATGAATCAACAATTATCATCTTGGCCATGATCAAGTTCTTCTTGTGTAAGGCCTTAGCTTCATCTCCCTCTGGAACTGGAACCTCTCCACTGATGTAGGAGTCCAATTCATTTTCTTCAAGAATTAGGGAGATCCTATACTTCCATGCTCAGAAGTTATCAACTCCCTCAAGCTTTTCATCAAGCTTGGTGTGATGAGACATGTTAACTAAGAACTGTTATACTTTTTATCATTTAAGCAATATGATATAGGATCTTATATGAGAGAATAGCATGCTTAGCAATAATCATAAGAGACAAGAGACACAAATATTTTCCTCGGGGAAACCATAAAGGTGAAAACCTCGCAACTTCCTCAAAGATAGAATGAGCACCAGTGGTAGCAGTAAAACCCAAATACAAATATTATAGTAATGAATCTCTTGATAGGAACATTGGGATAAAATGAAATACAAATGATTCTCCCAAAAGGAACATCGAGGTGCAATATAAGTTTTTCAAGTGAATACATTCCAAAGTTAAAAATACATCAACACTCCCTCTTAACTAGGAAGGTATTCTCTAGACACAATTCATCAGCATAAGTCTTCTTCTCTAGATCATCATCAAAGATGGATCATCACTAGATCATCATCAAGTATGGATCATCACTATATCATCATCAAATCTAGATCATCTCTGGATCATCATCAAGTATAGATCATCTATGGATCATCATCAAGTCTAGATAATCACTAGATCATCATCAAGTCTGGATCATCACTGGATCATCAAGGGCTGCTTCCACTATCTCGATCAAATGGTTCTATCTCTCGATTCTACTCGTCATAAGAATTTCTACAGAGCCAACCCTTTTTCATACTAGTTGTAGGCCTAGCATCCATGTAGGTCTTAATCAAAATATCCATCCCTTTTTCATGACGGATGTACATCCTTTCCTTTGCGAGGAATTCCCCTACAGATCCAGTCCTTTTTCATACTAGATGTAGCACCTTGCCTCTTGCAAGGATTTCCCCTACAAAGCCAGTACTTTTTCATATTGGATGTAGAAACTTTCCTCTTGCAAGGATTTCCCCTACAGAACTAGTCCTTTTTCACACTGGATGCAGCACCTTGCCTCTTGCAAGGATTTCCCCTATAGAGCCAGTCCTTTTTCATACTAGATACAATACTTTGCCTCTTCCAAGGATTTTGCCTACAGAGCCAATCCTTTTTCATACTGGATTCAATACTGAACACTTATATCTGACAATGGGAGGAACCAATACTACAACCATGTCAGAAGGTAACAACACTTACATTTGACAATGGGAGGAACCAATCCTACCACCATGTCAGAAGGGAACAACAATTTCATCTGACCATGGGAGGAACCAATCCTACAACCATGTTAGAAGGGCACAACACTTACATCTAGCCATGGGAGGAACCACCTACAAACATGTTAGAAGGGATCCATACTTACATCTGATCATGGGAGGACCCACCTACCACCATGTTAGAAGGGCTCCGCACTTACATATGACCATGGGAGGACCCGCTTTCCACCATGTCAGAAAGGATCATAGACTCATTACTTCCCCTTGGAGGGAACCTCGATCTGGAGAACACTAATATTCTCCATGAAGTACTCAAACTTCATTCTGGCCATTTCTATCATAGAATCACATCAGCACTGATTATGTCCAAGGATAACCTGTGAGCTTCGCCAGGACTGATTACTAACATCCACTATGTCAGGACACAAAAGGACAAATAGGATTGAAGTGGCCAAAACACTATAGATGTGCATGACTATTAATACATGATCTCCAGATTAGTTTATTCTTCAAGCAATATCTCTCTCTCTCTCACACACACATATATATATATATATATATATCAGAAGTTATATGAAATGCATATTAATAACATAATTGGCATCATTCATTAAGCAATATACATGAGAAAATCACAAAACAAATATTGGAAGAAGAATTCTCTTTATTAACAAACAGTGAATAGGTGAGAATACAACCCAACTTTTTACACAAGGACTCCTCTGCAACCAAGGACACTGAGTTCTGTTGCTCTAAGACTCTGAAGGTATACCACCAGCATAATTTTTCTCTTCTAGAATTCCTTGATTAGCCGCATCCCAAGGATTTTTTTTTATACATTGGGAAATAGAGTGGTTTTGAAGGTTAGGATGGTTGAGACTGCTGGGATAGTTATGGATTAACGCCCAACTAATCTCATCTAATCATGATTTATATTTTTTAATGTTGAATTAAGGTACACATGAATGTTTATATAAGCAAAGTGTGTGTAAAAAGCTTGTTTCTCAAAGGAAACTCGTGTGTTCAATGTATATGCAGGTTGCAATGTAAATAGTCACATGTGACATGTGATTTGAAATGAAACTAGGAGTGTGTGCAACCCTAAACTCAGAATAAAATATATCATAATGGTCTGGAGATCATGCATCAATGGTCATGCACATCTATAGTGTTTTGTCCACTTCAATCCTATTTGTTCTTTTGTGTCCCGACATAGTGGATGTCAGTACTCGGATGGAGAAGTGCAATTTAGGTTGATAACAGATGCCCCATAATGTGTGAGGTCAAAGGGAAGCAATGGTTGAAATACATTACAATGTTTTTCTTGGAGAAATCAAATGTCCAAGGCAGCAGATGAAGTAGCTGAAACAAATACATATCAATGTCATATACAAAATCATATATGAGGATGCCATGTTCAATATACTAGAGCACTAGTGCCTTTATAATATTTGATTACATCACATGATACGGGTACAAGACCATGTATATTACAAAGGTGGATTGAATCCACAATATACAATGATGAGGCTTCAAAATTTGGAGGCTTTGTAACTGAACATAACACAATCTTGTACAACTTAGGTTATAAAGGTGAACCTAAGGTGTTCATCAAAATCCAAGGGAACCAGTACAATCCTTACCATGTGAATATATGTGCTAAATTTGAACATGGAAATGACTCAACAGATTGTCAATCAATCGGTGAAACTGACAACTGAAGCAAAGGAGTTCACCAATAATGGTAGTGAATCCTAAGGTACCATCATCAAAACTCTAGGTCTTCATCTTCAGGAAGTGTTGATGAGAAACCATACCATGATGAGAAAGGAAATATATCCTCCAACCGATCATAAGAGTGAATAGGAACTAGATGTAGAAAGGTAGACACAAGTGACACTCAGATAGGATAATGATGGAATTAGGATAATAGTCAGATGCAAAGATAGATCCTTGAAGAGTGAGCACAACAAAGAGATGAACCAAGGAAGCTTTTAACTTTGTATATAGGACAACTAAACGTATCTATCATGTAGGAGACACGATCAGATTCCCCATGTATAAAGGACAAGTGGAGGGGTAAGAAACTCAAAGTAATAGCTGAGTTGAAAGTGTACACTGAAACATGAGTATCGGGAATTTTAGAGGGTGCTATGTTCAAGGAATACATGCTGGCACTATTTGTAACAAAAAAAGAATACTTCTCCCTTATCTTTACTGCTAAATTTTAACAAGTCTAGGAAAGTCAACTTAGGTCTCTCTTCATTTTTGACAAGCTTGAAGAGGGGAGAGAATAATGTTTGATAAAGTCACCGATTCATGAATTTTATGAGCTTGAACTAGTACATGCTCATTGGTGTTTTCATATATTGAGATTCCAAAAAATTTGAAGAAGACTCCAGGGGGGGTTATTTTTCGTCCAATTTAGTCTCCTGAGGCTAAAAAAGTATAAAACATACCACAGAAAAACTCTTTTAGCTTCTGAAAAATTAAGGTGCACCTTTTTTGTACTTAGTCATGAAGGTCCGAAAAAGGCTAAATTACCACCTACCCAATGCCCCTTCAAAATAAGCATATAGCCTGATTTTTATGAGTGTGAAGGAAGGAAATATCACTCAGAAAGATCCATTTGATTATGAGAAATGGGGATTACAACAGTAAAACCGATGCTTTGTTCTTTAGGGTTTAACAAGCATGAAAAAGACATAAAGTACACTCGTAATCTTTTTCATGTTTAGGTTGAGAGAATGAAAAAGTGAAAACTAAGCTCATAATGGATGATCCTTTTCCGTAAGTTTATTCCCTCAGGTTCGGAAAAGCGATAAACATATACCTGACAATACTCTTCTCAATTCCAAAGAAAAGAGAGTGTTCCTTTTTTGTATTATTCCACGTGGTCTGAAAAAGTGATAAACTATCACCAATGTGGATTTCCATTCACATATTCTTAACGAGCCTGAATGGACAAGTTTATTTGGTAGTTACGTCTATTTTGAGGAGTTAGAACTGGGCCTAAAGAAACTCTATATCTTTCTTGTGAAGTTTTAACGATTCTAGAAAATTCAACTTGCGACCTCCTTAGTGTTTTTAAAAAGCTCAAAGAAGAGAAGAAATAATGCTCTAAATGCAAGAAGACAAGTGTCATGGGCATGATAAACTAGTTATGTTATCACTCCAGGAAAATCCTCTAAGTTGCAGCTCGAGGATGCCTAGTAACTTAAATATTTCCTAGGGATTTCTAAGTGGATCAAGTTAGGTGAGATATAAACCTCACACTCTCAAGACATGCATGAAAATCAATCAGGGATAAGGCTTCTAATCACCACTATTCAGAGGTTGACAATATGGTGTAGAGATGGAGAACTAATCATGCTGGTAGATTCATACATAAAAGAGATACATATAAATGGCTAGTCATGACAAGGAAAACACTTATAATTCCAACTCAATCAATATACCAATAGGATGACAGCTATCAGACATTAATCAAAGTGAATCAAACCTGAATAACATATTCAAGCATAAGCACAGAATAGACAGAAAATGGAAGCTGAACATATGATAACAAAAGATCTTAAATTAGGTCATGAGCAAAATGAGAAGCTTGACAATAGTATTGGTCTACAAGTCCCCAAAGTTGAACCCTTTCAATAAAATAAGTCTTAGGATTTTAGCCTTTACAAAAATACTTAGATCCTGAAAACATGGATCTGATTTAACAAAACTAAACAAAATAATTGTTTTTTGCAAAATTAGGTTAAAAACCCCTAATTAACTACTAGTCTAACTAAATTTAGAATTCGTTCACTGTATGAACCTTCTGATAACTAAAGTAACTACTGGACATCACTGCCACTGGTCCTCTGCTAGTTAAGTCACTATTTCACTTTGATAGCTAAGTGTTGGTGGCCTTTTCTCCCTTTATGTCATAGCAAAACTGAAGCATACCTTCCATAATTTTTTCTTCAGTGCCTTTCATGTTTATACTTTGTCCCTGAGCCATCCATGTTCACCAAAAACTGGTCCCACATGTCAAAACTTAATATTATGCCTCTGTCTGCTTTCAATGGTTAAGAGGCCAAAACATAGGAATGGTTAGCTACTGAAAGTGGTGCTTTCGGTGGCTAATGAACAACCCTAGCATCCTCCTAAGCCATCGAAAGCCCTGGTTTTCAAAAATTCTTAGTCTACCTCCAAAAATGTTCTTTCAAGTCTGTCTGCTTAGCTTTATTCTTCAGCAGGCTCTGTGCTAGGAGGGTTAATAGCAGCCTAGCTTGTTTCTAGAGGTTGAAGGCTAATTACAGCTTCAGCTAGGGTTTCCAATGTGGGGTGGATTCTAGGGTTTGCCTTGGCCTCCTTCACCTGCAGTACTTGGAGCCTAATCATTCTATACAACCTTTATCCTCTGTTGATGGGATTCTGATTTTCCTATCACTTCTTCTCCGACTTGCTGCAACTCCACCAAATCCATCATCCTCCTCACCATATCATTTGGTTCATCTTCCTCTTCCTGAAATAATTTTGCCACTAGAAGAATGAGCTAAATGGGAAAAATGGCCTCAGTACCATAAACTAACTTGAATGGAGAAGTCCCTATATATATTTTGTATTTTACCCTATCATCCCATAAAGCAAACTTTATCTTAGAATCCTAGCTTTTCTGATTTGTCTCCAATAGTTTTTTGATGATCCTGACTAGGCTTTTGTTGGATGACTCAGCCAGGACATTGCCTTGAGGATAATAGGATGTGGAATGCACTAGCTGAATTCCCATTGACTCATAGATTCTAGCTAATGCCCAGCTTTGAAAGCTAGTGCATTATCAGTTACTAACCTTACTGGGCAGCCAAACCTGCTAAAAATATTCTCATATAAAAATTTCATGATGACCTGATGAGTGGCATTCCTGGTGGGTACTGCCTCTATCCATTTGGTAAAGTAGTATATGGATACTAGGATCCATTTATACTACCCACTCGAATATATATTTATTTCACCTATGAAATCCAGACCCCATTGCTGAAAAGGCCCATTCACCACAATAGGCCTAAGGGGAAAGGACTTGAGCTGCTGCTTCACTATAAATATTTGGCACTAGTCACAGGCCCTTACAAAAGCACATACATCAGCAAAAATGACTGGCCAATAGTATCATGCCCTTAGGATCTTGTGGGCTATGGTCTTCCAATAATGGTGGCCCCCACATGTGCTGGAATGAAAGTCATGCATTACCTGATCTGATTCTTTTTTATCCAGACATCTCAACAAAACCCCAGACAGATCCAGTACAATAGTTTGTTAACAAACTTTAATTTAAGAGATCATTCTTGATTATGAGTGAGATCAGGAGGAACTTCTAATTTCTGCAAAAAATGAATAATACCTAAGTACCACTCGCATGAAGACATGTTTTTAGCCACTGGTGGAATGTCATTCTGATCTTGATCTACTTTTGCTGCTGCCACAATTTGCAATTTTGTTGAATTGACACAAGTGAATTTTATCCCCATTAGTTCACAGTTTTCTTTAGCCGTGAGTCTGGCCAGACCTAGTCCCTTTACTTGCTTAGTGGGCTTCACCTCTATATCAAACTCAATGAGCTTGGCAATTCACTTATGTCTCTTTCCATCAATGTCAGGCTGAGTCAAAACATCCTTCACAACAGCTGAAGGGACATAGGAAAGAAATTTTGCATGAATAATGTAAATCCTGAAGTTCTTCAATGACTTGATGAGAGCATAATCCTATTGCTCAATTGGATCATACTTCAGCTCAGCATCTCTCAAGGTTTTGCTGAAGAATGCAATTGGATGATCGAGACCCTCATCATCTTTTTGTAACAGCATAGCTGCCACTGTGTCATAGGATGCAAAGGAGAAGATATAAAAACTCTTGGTACAGTTAGGACTAATCAGGGTCGGGGCCTCCATGATAGCCTTTTGATGTCTTCAAAAGATATTCTTGCCTGGTCAGTCCATTTTATTTCTACATCCTTTTTCAGCATGGTTGTTATGTGCTTTACCAGCTCAGAGAAATCAAGGATGAACCTCCTGACAAAGTTTATCTTACCCAAAAAGGACTGAATGTCCATTTTTGACCTCGGTATGGACAGCTTCTAGATTTATTCCACCCTCACCGGATCAATCTTTACACCTTTAGCTGAGACTATGTGGCCTAGGAGTTTCTCTTCACTGAGTTCAAACTGGGACTTCTTAGGATTGAGTGATATTCCATACCTTCTGCACTTCATAAAGATCCTCCTCAAATGCTGCAAATGGTCATGATGGTTGTGAGAGTAAACAGTTAGGTCATCCAAGTATATAAGCACAAATTTATCTTTCAACCCTACAAAATATAGGTCCATGGCTCTCTGAAAAGTAGCCCCAGCATTCATCAGCCCAAATGGCATTTTAGCATACATGAAAGTTCCCTAGGAGGTGGTAAAAGAAGTCTTCATTTGGTCATCAAGGTGCACAACAACTTGGTTGTATCCAGAGAAGCCATCCAGAAATGACATAACCCTAGCCCTTGAGGCTCTTTGCAATAGGTGTTCCATCTTGGGAAGTGGATAGTTTTCTTTTTTGGAACATTTGTTCAGGTTTCTAAAATCCACACACAACTTGATTTCCTCATTCTTCTTCCTTACCACCACTAGGTTTGCAATCCACTTGGAATACCTGAGGGGGATTATGATTTTGGCCTTGAGGAGCTTATGGATTTCTTTTTCAATTATAGGTAGTAGGAGAGGACTGATGGATCTTAGCTTATGCTTGAAAGGGATGGTGTCCTTCTCCAAAGGAATCATGTGCTGGATGATATTGGTGTCACAAGTTTTCAGGTCACTGTACTCCCAAGAAAATATATCAGTAAATTCTTTTATCAGGTTGCAAAATTTGGACCTCTGATCAGTAGTCAACTCAGTGGAAAGATTTATCAGCTTTGGATGGCTTTAGCTACCTATGTTTTTCTCTTGGACAGCAGAGTCTTTCTCCTTTTTGGAAGGCTTGAAAGGGATGTCATTATGATAAAAAAGCTCTTCCATAGGTACTAGACCCCTAGGTATATAATTGATGGGTAATTGGACAATATTCTTATCAGCAACCTTATCTTTCAACTTGAGCTGTTGGGATTCTTCAATGTTTAGGTTTTCCTGACCTATATGTATATCAGAGAATTCATCTACTAGCTGAAGGAATTTACTAAGCTCATCATCATTCTCAAACACCTTCCAAAATTTTACATTATCTGGCAGGGAAGGTCTGTACTTGACCTGAACATCATAGCTGAGCTTGGGAGGTAAAGGAGGAACAAACAAACTTGCAGAGATAGCCAGGGAATCAACCAGGTGATTCAAAGCCATAGCTATATATGATAGTTGAAAAAACATAAAGGAGTCTCTGAGTTTCCATACCTCATCCCTGTAGGCCTTCAGTATGACATTTTTTACTTGGAAAGTGTTGTTGACTTGCTGTATAATAAGGTTTGCATCTCCAAATAATTTCATGCACATGATCCCCATCTCCTTGGTAGCTTTAACTCCTAGCAGCAAAGCTTCATATTATGCTATATTGTTAGCGGTTTTAAAGTCAAGCTTATAAGACAGATGAATCTTTTCTTTGGATGGAGAGATCAATACTACACCTGCACCTACTGAGCTTTGAGTGCTAGCCCCATCAAAATACATGTTCCATACTGATGTGGTCACTTCTTTAGGCTGCTGACAGGTGGGCTTGGTAAGTTGGATTGATGTTTGTTGAGAATCATCTATTTGCAGGATGCATGATCCAAAATTAGTGTCTACTGCATAGATGGGGCGATTCACTGAATTACTCTCATTGCTTATGATGTAGGCAAGCTGATTCTCCATGTAAAGCCTCTTGGTCTCCCCTCCAAACATTGGGATAGTGGCATATGTAAGGTCCATCTGAAGGGTGCCACCTAGCCTTTTACTCCATGATCGAGATAGCAAGAGACCAAATTTGGGACGGATATCAGCCACTACAATGTCCATCATGATGTTTTTTGGAGGTAGTTGAGATAGGTTTACAACAAGGTCTTTGATTAGGCCCAAGAACTTGACCTTTCTAGAATCAAAGGAGAACAAATCATGGTAAGGATTTGTAATTCTAAGACCAAGCTCATCCATCACAGCCTTTGGCATTAGGTTATGGGAAGCTCCTAAGTCCAGCAGACAATTATGAAGGACCTTATCATGGATATTCAAGGGTATGTAGAAAGGTGGGCATGAATCCTTTAGTTATTTGATCATAGGGCCTAGGGTTACAATAGGTTTGTCATCTTGCATATTTACAAAGTCAGTATCAATATGCACCTTTGGCTAAAAAGAATTCAATATGGAGGATTTGAATGCATCAGTTTTCATTAGCTCGATCAATGGGAAAGGGATCTTCAATTTCTGAATCTCTGACTCAAGGTTGAAAGAATAATGCATTCTATCTGGAAATCTTACCTCATGTACTGGAGCTTTGAGTTAGACATGGTCAGGGCTTGCTGAAGGTACTAGTTTTTGCAATGGTTTTGGAATGACAACCATTTTCTTTGGTAAAATAGGGGCATTTTTAGCTGGTGCAATAGGCTATTTAACAGGAATAACATTCTTCTTAGGAGGAGCAACCAGCCTGGACCTCAAATTATACCCTCCTTGACCGTCAATCTGATATACAGCTTCTTCATTGATCTGCTCATCAATTAGGGCTTCCTCATATCCTTCCTGTCTCAGAAAAGAATAGTCCACCTCATCCTCCATGCAGTGGATGTTGTCTTCAACCTCTCCTTCTTCTTCAATGAATTCTGGCTCTTCTTCTAATACAACATTCTAAAATGGAGCTCTTATTCTTTTATCTTCCCCTTGATTCCTTTCCCTTTTGAGAATTTGAACTGGGGGGTTTCCTCTTCCGTAAGGGACAAAATTAGGGTTTTGAGGAACAAACTCACTTGGCCCTTTACCTCTCATAGGTATCTGTCGTCGGTCCTTTAGCTTAGACATTTTAGTAGTCAGGTTATCTAACAGTTTGGTCATTTTTTCAATCTTGTTCTCTGATGAAGAAGCCCCAATAGGGTCTTCTAGCTGCTTCTTCCTGTCTATCTTTCCTTTGACCTTCTAAGATGCCACAATGTTAGATTCTACCTATAGGGAAGTGTCCCGCATGAGTGATAAGGAGGCACGCCTCCTTTCTCTAAGAAGCCGAAAGAAATTAGAGTCAAAGGAATTTGCATAATTTATCCTAGCTGAGGTATCAGTGGGCTTGATTTCAGTGGGGATTTTGCTGTACATATTGTTGAACCTCTTGGTGAAGTTGGAGACAGACTCCCCATTCTCTCTTTTCAAGTTACTGAAATCTGTGACATAATAGAGGTGGTCTCTCCTCTCCCCCCAATTCTTTAGAAAGATGTCATATAGGGCTTCAATGCCTGCTACTGATCCAGGAGGTAGTTCTTTAAACAATTTCCTAGCCTGACCATCCAGGATTTGTACAAAAACCATGGTCCACATATCTTCCTGTTCTATATTAATGCTCTTAACATAACTAGAAAATTCCTCTAGATGTTCTTTAGCTGTGAAATCTCCCTGTTCGGTGAACTTAGGCATGTACTTGAGGTAGTCTCTAGTGGGAATGGCCGAGAGAGGGTTAGGCAAATTTAGGGGGGCATACCTAGCTACCAGGATCCTTTCCATTTTGGTCAATTGAGGGGAAGCCATATTGGAAATGGGTCTGGAAAGGGTGGAGGAAGGTAGTACTAATGTAGGTAGTATCTAAGAAGGTGGTGGTGGTAAAATTATCCCAGTGGAGTCACCAGGGATTGGATCTTCACAAGCAACAGTGCTTGAAGATGCCCAAACCCTAAAAATTTTTGATGTATTTATAAATTCCTAAGAATTAAGTGTTTTAGCAGAAGAAATAATAGCAGAAATATTTCTTGAAATACCTAATATGGCTTCCTTTGTAGCACTGCTGTTCTACCTTAGTGAAGCCCTAGATCTTCTCAGAATCTCTTATGGATCTGAAACTGGTGTTGCTGGTGGACCTTGAGGGTTTGCTCTGGTACTTGGTATTCTTGAAGCCACCTTATTTCAATGGAGTTGCCAGATAGATGATTACAACAAGAATAATGTCCACACTTTGTCTATCATCAAAGGAATGATCTATTTCCTCTCCCAGGGGAGCTGAGCTTCACTCTACTCTCCCCAGTAGTGGCACCAATTTGTTATCACTACAGGAAACTCCTCTAGGTTTCAGCTCGAGGATGCCTAGTAACTTAAATATTTTTTATGGTTTTTTAAGTGGATCAAGTCAGGTGACCTATAAACCTCACACTCTCAAGACATGCATGAAACTCAATTAGGGATAAGGCTTCTAATTACCATTGTTCATAGGTTGACAATATGGTGCAGAGATGGAGAACTGATCATGCTGACAGATTCATACATAAAACATATACATATAAATGGCTAGTCATGACAAGGAAAGCACTTATAATTCCAACTCAATCAATATACCAATAGGATGACAGCTATCAGACATTAATCAAACTGAATCAAAAGTGAATAACATATTCAAGCATATGCACACAATAGACAGAAAATGCAAGCTGGACATATGATAACAAAAGAGCTTAAATTAGGTCATGAGAAAAATGAGAAGCTTGACAATATTATTGGTCTACAAGTCCTTGAAGTCGAACCCTTTCAATAAAATAAGTCTTAGGCTTTATATCCTTTACAAAAATACTCAGATCCTGAAAACTTGGATCTGATTTAACAAAACTAAACAAAATAATTGTTTTTTGCAAAATTAGGTTAAAAACCCTAATTAACTACTAGTCTGACTAAATGTAGAATGTGTTCACTGTATGAACCTTCTGATAACTAAATAAACTGCTGGACATCACTGCCACTTGTCCTCTGTTGGTTAAGTCACTATTTCGTTTCGACAGCTAAGTGTTGGTGGCCTTTTCTCCCTTTATGTCATAGCAAAACTGAAGCATACCTTCCATGATTTTTTCTTTAGCACATTTCATGTTTATACTTTTTCCCTGAACCATCCATGTTCTCCAAAAACTGGTCCTGTGTGTCAAAAATTAATATTATTCCTTTTTCTGTTTCAGTGGTTAAGAGGCCAAAACATCAGAATGGTTAGCTACCAAAAGTGGTGCTTTCAGTGGCTAATGAACTGCCCCAGCATCCGCCTAAGCCACTGAAAGCCCTATTTTTCAAAAATTCTTAGGTTGCATCCAAAAATTTTCTTTCAAATATGTTTGCTTAGCTTTCTTCTTCAGCAGGCTTTGTGCTAGGAGGGTTAACAATAACCTGGATTGTTTCTGGAGGCTGAAGGCTAACTACAACTTTAGCTAGGGTTTCCAACATGGGGTGGCTGGTAGGGTTTTCCTTGGCCTCCTTCAGCAGCAGTCTTTGGTGCCTAATCATTCTATATAGCCTTGTGTTGTTCTTTAGGTATCTCTGGTGTCTTCTTTTCAGCAAGATATATGATCCTCTCATCTCCCAGAAATCATTTTTCAATTGCTTGCTCCTTTTGGTCAATATAGTATTGCTTTTATTTATCTCCCTTTCTAAAACTTCCATCTCATACACCTCCCTCCGCAACTGATTTATCCTTTTTGTCTTGGGCTTGCTAGAGGAATCCTTCTCTAATGGTTCATCTTTTTATTTTGGTGTAGGTGATGGTAGCTCTTGAATCTCTTCTACAACCTGCAAAGCCAGGTCTCCGCCTTCCTCTTGTTCCTCTTCTGAATCTCAGTAGGGAAGGTTTAAAATGTTCTCACTGTGTGCTGCAACTTCTTGGCCCTTTTCATTGAAGTCCAAGTTTCTTTTGACCTTATTCGATTTGGAAGAGGAAGGAGGTTGTTCTGCTACTGCTGGGGATATAACCCTTCTCTTTCTTTTCCCACTTCTTGGTGTGCTGGACTTTTTGGCAGGTGACTTCCCCTTTTTTTCTGGCTACAGGACTGTTTCAAAACCATTCCAAAATAGGGAATAAGGCCATGCAATATTCCTATTTTTAAACAATTCTTGAATCAACAGTTGGATAAGGCCATGATGAGACAGTCTTCCAGCAGTCTTGGTTGGCTGGGCCTTCACCTGGTGTGCCATCTTTGCCAAAATCCCGTGTAAGTAAAAAGGCAAGTTTAGTGGGATTCTCCCTATGAATTGGTTCATCAACTTAAAATGGTAAATAATATCTCTGTTATATCTCCCTTCACATGTTACGTAGACCACAATGGACTTCAGCAGTCGTTGCCACCTCTCTTCTAGCCAGGACAATGGTACACTCTCCTTCCACACAACCCCTCTATGTTCACACTTTAAATCAGATTCAAACTCCACATATTTTGGTATGGTAGTCTTAAACCACTTCTCTCCTATGGTAGGGAGTTCAATCACTTCAGTGATTAGGGCCTCATTTATGTGGAATTCCTCTTTGCCTATGACTGCCTTGGTGCCATCAAATGAGAGAGCAAATGGCTTAGCCACCTGCTGATGTGAACCTTGTATCTTCTCACAAAACCTATAGCAACCAACATCCTGGAAAAATTTACAGACCTCTGGATGTGCCTCCAAATAGATGATATCTCCCAACTCCTTCCTGAGAGCAGGTACTCCCTTCTTCATCTTGTTGAATGCCACTCCTAGGTACCTGCAAAAATAAGTTTAAGTTCTGTATGACAGTGTTTTAGCAGGATGCTTCTCAGAGATGGATTTCTAGTGGAGAGAAATGCCAAATTTGAGGGTGGGGTGTACTGAATATTTGGCACTGATTATGAGGGATTTATCCTTCATGATTGAGGTTGAGTTCTGAGGGTGATGTCTTCAGTTGATATTTTCGAGACCCCTTGCCCAGCAATGATGTCAAAATCAGTCTAGATATTCATTGGTATTTTTTGCAGCTCTATGGACAGGTGGAGGGAGAAGGAAGGTTTCAAATTTACATCAATCCTTATCAGTCTCACTAACAACCTCATTACTCATTCCCTCACACAGTTGTGTAGACTCTCGTCTTTCAGTGGTTTATCATGCCTTTAACTAATCATTATCTTGTTGACGGGGTTTGATTTGACCAATTTCTAACCATTTTTCTCTTTTTCCTTTTCAGTGGTTAACAGTCTTCAGGAATTTGTTTGCAAGACACCGAAAAGATGGCTTTCGGTGGCTAATGAAATGATAATCCTTTCGCCTAAGCCACCGAAAACATTTTCCCAGTGTCGCGGTGAAACCCATCTTTTGGAGGATAGTGTCCTCGCTGAATATTCCTTTTAACCACAAAAAACCTGTCCTTTTGGTGGCTAATGAAACATAAGATATTTTTCCTAAGCCATCGAAAGCGCTTTTTCCCCAACGCCTTTTTTCTTGCTTTCGGTGGTTAACTCTCGTCTTGAACTATTCACTAAGCTTCCCAAAGCATCACTTTTCAGTGGCTAATGATATGTCTAAAGTCTCACCTAAGCCACCGAAATCACCTTAACCAATGTCGCTTTTTGTCCACTTTCAGTGGTTAACACCCTTCTTGGTGTTTTCACTAAGCTATCGAAAGCAACAATTTTCGGTGGCTAATGAGTCATTTGAAGTCTCGCCTAGGCTACCAAAAGTGTTTTTACCATTTACTCCCTTGAGCCCACTTTTGGTGATTTACCTTTATCCCGCGTTAAACTGTTAGCTGCCGAAACAAAGAGTTTTAGTGGCTAAGGAGATATTAAGAACCCCCCCAAGCCACCAAAAGCTATAACTTCCAATTTTTTCAACCATAGCAAAAATAGAGACCTTTAATTTGTTAGTCATCTTTAAATATTTCATTACATGACTCAAATTCTTCATACTATCAAAATAAATTTATTTTGGAAGATAACAAGTTCCAAGCACAAGGAACAAACCTATGCATAATGCAAGGAACACGAGTAGGATAAAGACACTATGGGAACGTCTCCTCAAGGTAAAAGGTGTCAAGTTGCAAAGTTAATATGGTACAAGGCTGAGTGATGATGATAGTAGAGATGAGGACTTATACAACGAGCTAAAAGCGTGGAATCCAGCATCAGGCTCATAAGCGCAAGCAGGGCACATGTAAATGCACTTACATATTGAACAACAAAGTGAGGCCAGTAAACAATTGTGAATCCAACTAAAAATCCTGTCTCTAAGAAACAAGAACATCAGAATCACATTCAAAAGAAAAGATTTGATGCAGGTCACTTTGGCAGAAACACATGCAACTTTGTTATCTTCTACAAAAGTTCTAGTCAAGGAAGAATGAACCAAATATGACTCTATAGTGACAAGGACCGAGGATTTATAATCAATAATATCAACCTCAGAAGAAGAGAAAAAATAAACAAGGGAGAAAGAGTCTACAAGAACAAACTCAGTATCACAGGAGTTGAAAATTTCATAAGTAAAATCAAACTCATCAGGATCATTGACTTGTTGTTCAAAGGAAGAGTCAAAAGACTCAGCAAGACCAAAATAAGAAGAAAGGTCAGGCCTACTAAGCAAAATAGGGTTATAATTAGTCACAACTGAACCAACATCCAAAAGAAGGTCAAACTATATCAAGGACTCTAAGAAGACTTCATCCAAATAAAGGAGATCATCCAAGATATGACACACATCTAAACTTTCAAACTCATTGACAGAGTGGAGAGAAGGATCCATAGTCTGCATAGGATGAATCACCTGGTCAACTACTGGGACCAAGTCCCAGGAAGGTAAGCATGAAAACAGAGGCTGCTTCTTAGTAGCAGATGAACACAATGGACATGAGGCCACATAGATCACCTGTGGCGGGGTAGTGTCTATAGAAACACTGGGAATCAATAAATGAAAGACTTGGTCTCTAGTTGGGTCAGGAGAGGGATCATGAAAATCCAACTGATCAATAGTAACAATTTATTCACCATGATTAAAGTACATCACACGAAACAATGCTTACACCATAGCTTGCATGGTATAGACATAATCACATCCAATGGGTCATATTGAAGTCCAAGGGGTCTTCTATCACTATGAAGTCATCTAAGACGATCTTCCCACCCAAAATAACACGTGTTTGAGCAAGAACTCCCAAGGCTATACTAATTCTTCTATCAAATTCTAGTAATCAACTAGTTGTCAACATAAGGCTGGGAGACCCCATGTCTTTCCAACCATGAGCATAAAAGATACTAACTGAGGCTCCTTCATAAAAAATACAATGAGCAATCGTGTATTGTCCAACTTTGACCTTTATCTGGAAAGGTGTATCAGAAGGAAGGCGCGGCTCAACTAGGCTATCCCAATCGAAGGAATAAATGCGAGGGCTTGGTGGGGGTTGATCTAAAGCAAGTTTAGTGCCCTCATCTTCAGTAAGTTTTGAACTAGAAGTGAATAAAATGTGACTAGAGGACACTTCACTCTCTAAAATAAGAGTGGTATTGATTGAAAATGGAATCGATTCAACTGCTTCATGAAAGTCACTCCTTAAAAGGAGAGTGGGATTGACCAAATATGACATTGGTTCAATCACATAAGGATCACTCTCCGAAACAAGAGTGGGATCGACCAAAGATGAGATTGGTTTGACCACTAGATCAACCAAAGGTTGAGTAGGTTATTGAGAAACTATAGGTTGTTCAAGAGAAGGGAATTCTTGAGTCTCAGACCACACACTTTGCACCTTTGCGATAGTAGGGCACTAATGAGTAACATGTTCTCCCTCGCATAGCTTACAAGGAAACTTAAGTTTTCACTTTAAACAACTAGTTTTCTCAATGGTGTCAACATGAATAGTAGTGGCTGACTGTTTTCTCTCAGCATGACCTACAGATGCTAAAAAGTTTCCCCCAACATGACCACTAGAGGCTAGGTGACTGGGTCCAACCTAAATAAGAGAGGCTGGTTGTTGAAAAAATTTAGGATGTTAAAAAATAGGATGACCATGAAACCAAACTCTTCATACCTCCATAATGGAAGGGAATTCATAAGTAAGGTGGTCTCCCTCACAAATATTGCAAGGGAACTTGGGATTATATTTTGAATGGTTAGTCTTTCCAACAGAGTCAACATGACTTTCAGTGGTTGACTATTTGTCCTCAACATGAACCACAGAGGCTGAGAGACTTCCCCCAACATGACCTATAGAGGTTGAGAGACTAGGTCCAACATGAACTGCAGAGGTTGTATGGGAAGGATCAACATTCTTTGTAGCAGTTGAGTGTGTGCCCCCAGCACGAGCTTCATAGGCTGGGTGGATGGATCCAACATGACCTGAAGAGGTTGGATATTGGGGAGGTTCAAAATGACATACAGAGGTTGAACGAGTGCCCTCAGCATGAACTACAAAGGATGAGTTACTGGATTCAACATTAACTAGAAAATTTTGAAGGATCCCACCAGCATGATCACTAGAGGCTAGATGGTGAAGATCAACGTGACTTGCAGAGGTTGAGTGCTTAGATCCAACATGACTTTCATAGGTTGGATGGGTGCCCCCAGCATGAACTGTAGAGGCTAGATGGTGAGGTTCAACTTGACTTGCATAGGTTGAATGGGTGCCCCCTCTCTTATGTGTCTTCTTCCTCTTCCTCCTTCTTTTTCTCCTTTTACACTGTCGGTTACTAGTATCAGTACTTTCACCACATGAGGTAGAAGAAGGAGGATAAGCAACTATAGGTGAAGGGGAAGTGGTGTTTTGATTCCCTTGTTATAAGGAGCTAACTTGAGAAGCACCAGGAGCATTTAGGACAGTTGTAGTGGGAAACAACCACACCAGTAGACCTAGGGTGAATCCATGTAGATTCAAGGTGGCAAGAAAATGAAGATCAACATTCCCTGTGTGAGGAAAATTAGAAGCAGTTCCCAGCATGGGGATCTCTTGTTTGGTATTCAAAGGGGTGTTAGACATAATTCAAACAATAAGTCAAACTATGAGGTTGACAAGAAACCACAAGTACAAAGCACACACCTAAAGGAAAACTAAGTACAAACAAACCACACAGCACTCACTAAAACTTCCTAAAGCCAAATAGAAAAGCAGGTATAAGATATGCCTTCTAGAAGAAAGATAACAGACAATTACTTGGTGTCCCTACAGTTTTTCTTAGGAACAAGCGAAGGAATCAGCCAACCACCCTCTCACACCTTCTACCAAGGTTAGCTTCCAAGCCCGTCCAAGGTATACTAGGAATAGACTTCCGGTATACCTGTGTATGAACCCTAATGTTAGAAAGACTAAAGGCTACCACAACTATACTCAGAGTCTGGGGGGACAGTCCCGAGCCAGATCCGTATGCATGGGTAGGGTAGCAAATCCCAAAGCCCTGAAAACACCAGCACCGCATGAGGCCTAATAGGTAGTATTGATAGAAGTCCCCAGATGCATAAAAATCCTAATCTATACTTGAACAAGGAATCAGAGGGTTATCTCGTCAGTCCAAGTCCCCACGAGACCTCATGCTTAACTCTTGTGTGAGAGGAGCTTCCCAAAAACACTCAATATAGAGGAGGATTTACCTAGTGATTGGACCACTATGTCTGAGTTAAAATACTTGTGGATAGTTTAAACTTCCTATTTCACAAGTCTAGCCTAAGCTAGTTGGTGAATGAACCTAAAAAAGAAAAAATACTAATAAATTTTAACTATATCGTTCTTTTTATAGGCTATTCTTAGTCAGAGGGTATTGGCATGAAACGTATGTGGTGTTTTGACTCAAAGTTGAAACAAAATCACCAAGAAAAGAGAAATGAAATTCAAAAAGGAAAAAACTATTGTATTTCTTTTCAAGTAGAAACTTGAAAGCCACAAAAGAACACTTTCTTTTTTATTTTTTTAAATTTTTGAATTTTTCTTTGAAAACTAATGAAAAAACATAAAATATTTTTTTACTTTTCTTTTCAAAAAAAAAACTTCAAAAATTACAATGCAAATAAATGCAATTTTGAGCAAATTTGAATAGTCCAAGCATATAAAAAGTGAAAAAAGGCAAACAGGACCCAAAATGAACTACTTCAACCAAAAGGACAAAGACGTGAACAATCCTTAACTTGGAGGAACTATCAAACTTAAAAAGTTCACTAGATTAACAAAATAAGAGTAACAAACTGAGACCACAAGAAAGGGTTCAGAGTATAAAACATTCAAGGACCTGATTGTCTGACCTAGAACACAAGCACTCAACCCTACAGACCAAGTAGGATGACTGCCAACACTTCACAAATGAAATAAAATCAAACAAACAAGTTCAAATACTTGATGAACAAGTAAACGGTGTGACATACATACCTCATACTCACAGAGTCATGTCATAAAAAAAACTTGCAAACAATCGACAAGCTAAAAGAAAGGGACAAGAAAACCCTGTTGAACTCATAGACTACTATAGGAAACACACAACTATCCATACAAACAACCCTTGTGTGACATGCAACTGTGCACATAGCAACCCGCATGTTCTGCTAAAAAAATTTCAAAGAAAAAAGACTAGCAAAGGATTCTAAACATGCCACAATATGAACCAAAAGGTAAGATACAAACAGACACACCTAGAATCACAATCAAAGCAAAGACTGGTAAGGGGACCTACAGGATGGACCCACAGGAGGCTGGACTCCCTGGAAGAGTTGCTAGTTTTGTTGTACAAGACAATACACCCTTTTAACCTAGGGTCCAAGGTTACCAACTTACTAATAAACTTGTAGAAAATCAACTTTTATAGAAAATGAAATAGGAATAGGAAGAGAGTTTGGATTACCTAATTTATGACGGTTGATCCAAGCTTGGTCTTCTCCTACTTCAATCTTCTCCAAAGCTTCTAGGGCTGCTTCTCTTCACCTGCAAAGAGCCAATTCTTCAAGCAATATCACATACATACATACATACATACATACATACATACATACATACATACATACATACATACATACATACATACATACATACATACATATNCAATATACATGATAAAACCATAACACAAAGATTGGAAGAAGAATTCTCTTTATTAACAAATAGTGAATAGGTGAGAATACAACCCAACTTCTGACACAAGGACTCCTCTCCAACCGAGGACACTAAGTTCTGTTGCTCCAAGACTTCAAAGGTATACCACCAGAATAAATTTTCTCTTCTAGAATTCCTTGATTAGCCCCATCCCAAGGCCTTTATTTATACATTGGTAAATAGAGTGGTTTCAAAGGTTAGGATGGTTGAGACAGTTGGGATAGTTATGGATTAAGGCCTAAATAGTCTCATCTAATCACGATTTATATTTTTTAATGCCGAATTAAGGTACACATGATGTTTATATAAGAAAGGCGCATGTGACACATTGTTTCTCAAAGAAAACTTGCATGTTCAATGTACACGTGGGTTGCAATGCAAATAGTCGTGTGTGACATGCGAGTTGCAATGCTAATAGGACCATTTGCAACCCTAAACTCGGAATAAAAATATATCAAGATGGTCTGGAGCTCATGCATTAATGGTCATACACACCTATAGTGTTTTTTCCACTTCAATCCTATTTTTCCTTTTGTGTCCCGGCATAGTGGATGTGAGTACTCGAACGAAGAAGTGTCATTTAGGTTGATAACACATACCTTGAACAACATTGGAGTGGAAGGCATAGCCTGAGGGACTATGTAGCAGAGAAGGCAATGATTCCTTGTGTTGGGTGTGTAGATGTTTTAGGACCCGAGCCCAATATAGTGCAGGTGTCCATATCTTGGTGGTTGAGCTCACTAGCTTAGTAGTTCAAGCTTTCCAGCTCCTTGGTAGCATGATAAACCCATCTATTAGTTGGCTTGGTTGGTCCTCAATGTTAATGTTTTCTTGACTAAATGCAGTCTAATAAAACCAACAGTGAGATGGATTGGATGTGTGGCATGATAAACCCATATGTTAGTTGTCTTGGTTGAGTAGCCTGATAAACCCAACTGTTAGCTGGCTTGGATGATGAACCTGATAACCCAACATTATATTGGCTTGTTTGTTTGCAGCCTGATAAACCAAACTGCTTTGGCTTGGCTGATTTTTGTTGTATTCTTGGTTATGTGTGAGCTTTCTAGTGTTCCTTAATCCTTGTGGGAATCATGCCTAGCTTGGGGGTGGCAGTGCTACTGAGATTGATGAGTGCACTAGCTTATGGTTTGGTGGAACGTTGCAACGACATAGTTGGTTGCGAGACAAACTTATTTCAAGATAAGTATTCTTGTCTATCTTAATCTCTGCAATGTTATTTTCTTAATGAAATATTATGAACATGCCTATTGTGTTGAATTGATGTATTTCTTCCACTGTATAATTGAAATTATATGCATCTGTGTATGTTTCTTTCAATTAATTTTTAAATTATGTTATGGGGCTTATATTTTCAGATTGGTGATGGCCTAAATGATCAAGTCTCTCCAAGAATTTTGTTAACAGGTTGAATTTATTCCAGAAATATTCCTTTCCGCAACTTGTGGGATGTGGGATGTGGCTTCAAAATATCTGTTTCCATAGATTTCCTTCCGCAACTCTTCCTTTCCTCAACTTGAGGGATGCAGCTTCACAATATCTATTTATGCAACTAATGATATCTGCAATGGTCTATTCCACATGTGGGATGTGGGATGCCGGATAAAAATTTCCATATTTCCCCGATTTTGCAAACTCAAGCTTTTCACACCATTAATTCTTGCAGGTTGATTCTGAGTCATTGATCTGTCTCTAGATGCAGAACAGATTGTGACCATCAATTTTTGTCGCGATATTTATCCATCATTCAATCTCCTCTGAGATCTTTCTTCATAGATCATTGACTTGATCACTAACAGGATCAACTCTCTACTATTTGGAAGTTAGAGAATTTATACTCAAACTTGAATAGAGTGAATGCAAGATGAATTCATGCCTCTATAGATTTCTGTAAAAAAAAAATGGGAATCCATCAAAATACATACAGAATAAAATGAACTTCGAGTTGGGTGCTCCTGCAACAATCAGAGCGAGCAGTTATGGTCACATTTTATTTCTAGTGGATGGGAGGGGACGTGACAGTTTGGTATCAAAGATGCGGGTTACAACATTGCTCCTTGATGGTCCAAGTTGAATAGTTAACAGATTTGTTGGTAAATGGTTTTTACTTCTGATTTTATTATGCAACTAACAATTTTGTTTATTAACACATTTTGCAAAACTATAGTCACCCTCAAAGGGAAGCATCCCATATAGTGCAGTTCAGAAAAGTTGGTTTGGATGAGCCATGAGAACTGATATATGTTATGATGCAAAGAACCCCAATGAATATGAGGAATATGCTATTGGGGAAAATGTTCGAGTTGGAAATGTTGAGACAAAGTCTAATGGGAGGAGGGTTCAAGATACTCCCCCAGATTTTGCAGCCACCATGAGAATCCTAAAGGTGGATATGCAAAGTAACAAGGTAGATAATGAAATATTGGTTAAGGATGTGGAGGAGTGGAATCAACTGAATGCAACCATGCTGCAAAGTTTGACAGACATTCACAGGCGGATGAACTCTAGGGACTAGACAGTGAGACCATAAGAAAGTAAGAACACTTCTATAAGAGGAAAGAGACCTCCTAGTGGGTCCTCTGACTCTGAAGGATCTCCTAGTTGTTTAAGTTCTTCTTCTCATGAGAATAAGAGAAAGAGGTGCTACCAGAACCGTTCACATGATGAATATAAGAAGGAAATGTCTCCTACCTTTAATGGTGAGATACAGAATGGTCAAGAAGCTAAAACTTGGCTTCTTGGGTTGAGGAAATATTTCCAAGTCCAAGACTACTCAGGAAATATGAAGGCTAGGTTATCCATCTTCAACTTGACTAGAAGATCATCCATATGGTGGGAGCACTTTAGGAAAGTGAAAAATATTAATTAAAGGAATATTGTGTGGAAACAGTTCCAAAAGTATTTCAAGCAGAAGTACCTCTCTAATAGGTACTATGATGATAATATCGAAGAATTCCATGAGCTAATATTTGGGAAGCAGACCATGGAAGAGTATGAAAATAGGTTATTGGAGCTGTCTAGGTATGTCAGGTACATCAAAGATGAAAAATTAAAAATATAGTGTTTCTTGAGTGGATTTCCTCAGTCTTACAAAGACAGAATTAGGTTTTATGAACCTAGAACTTTGGAAGAAGTGATAAGGAAATCTAAGTATTGCTATGAGAAAATCAAAGGAAAACCTGATTATCATAAGACATGGAAGAACAAGAATAATGAGAAGTATGACAAAAGGAAAAAAGGTTTCAAACCTCTAACTTCAGGAATCGACAAAAGCACCCATCCCAGGGTGAGAAGCAACTAGCTAGAGTGGTGGGAGAAAATCCAAGAGATCCACAATAGAACAAAGAACCACTCCAATGTTGGAAATGTGGAGGACGCCACATGCACTAGAATTTTCCACTTGAGAATGAGAATGCAAGTCCTGGTTACAACATTCAAGAGGAAAAAACAGTGGGTCAAGTAGCAAGGGTCGTCCCTAGGATCTATGCAGCACTGGAGGACTGATGCATGAAGATCACTAGTCAACTATGGTTGAAGTTGCAGGTAAGGTTGTTGAGTGATCTATTTCTATTTTGATTGACCCTGGTTCTACTCACAGTTACACTGCTTCTTGAGTATTGGATATTTGTTCTTTTAAGAAAGTAAAGCATAGAAAATCGTGGTTAGTTCATCTAGCCACTGGAACTAAGAGAAATGTTAGTGAAGTGATAGAGAAATTCCCATTGGTAATGAATATATTGGTCACTTGTGTAGATATGAATGTTCTACCCCTTGGTTCCTATGATGTCCTCATTGGAATGGATTGGTTAGAAGCTCACAGGGTAAATATCGACTGCTATAATAAGACTTTTGAATGCATGGATGAAAAAGGGAACCCAATAGTTGTAAGAGGCATTCCAAATGTGATTTCCGTGAGGTATAATTTAGCAATTTAGTTGAAGAAGTTTTGTAGGAAAGGTTTCCAGTTGTATGAAGCTCATATTGTGGAGGAAATAGAGAATGAAACTCGTAGTTTTGAGGACTTTCATGTGTTGCAGGAATTCAAGGATGATTTTCCTGATGAGATTCCAAGGCTTCCTCCAAAGAGAGACATTGATTTCACAATTGATCTTGTTCCAGGAGCGGCATCAGTGTCCAAGACACCCTACAGAATGAGTACACTGAAAATGCTAGAGATGAATATGTAGTTACAAGATTTATTGGCGAATAAGTATATCAAGTTGAGTGTGTCTCCTTATGGTGCACCAATTCTATTTGTGAAGAAGAAATATGGTACACTCATATTGGGTATTGATTATAGACAACTGAACAAAGTCACTATGAAGAACAAATATCCTTTGACTATAATTGATGACCTCTTTGATCAAATGAGAGGAGCAAAGGTATTTTCCAATATTGACTTGAGGGTTGGTTACCATCAGGTGAGAATCAGGGATGAATACATTCATAAGACAACCTTCAGAATAAGGTATGGACATTATGAGTTTGTAGTGGTAGCATTTGGTCTCACAAATGCACCATCCTACATTTATGTGCCTTATGAATAGTGTCTTCAACAAGTATTTTGACAAGTTTGTTCTTGTTTTCCTTGATGAGATTCTTATATATTCTAAGAATGAGGAAGAGCATGAAGAGAATCTGAGATTGACATTGCAATTGCTCAGAGAGCATAATTTGTATCCAAAGTTGAGCAAGTGTGACTTCTATAAAGATAGAATTCATTATTTGGGTCACATTATCTCAGAAGAGGGTATATCTCTAGACCCCAACAAGATTGAAGCCATTATGAATTGTCCTACTCCAAGAAATGTGATAGATGTAAGATATTTTATGGGACTTGCAGGATACTAAAGGAGATTCATTGAAGGATTATCCAAGGTTGCACATACCATCACTTATTTCCAAAGGAAGGGGATAAAGTTTGAATGGACATCGAGGTGTGAGGAAAGCTTCCAATAGTTGAATAATATTCTCACAAGTGCACCAGTATTGAAAGTTACAGACCCAAATAAATATTTTTTGGTGTGTACTAATGCATGCGGTCAAGGACTTGAAGGAGTTCTTATGCAAGACAACCACGTAATATGTTATGAGTCAAGAAAGTTGAAGTAGCATGAGAATAACTATGCCACTCATGATATGGAACTTGCAACCATAGTACATTCTCTCAGGATGTGGAGGCATTACTTTATGGGAAAAATATTTGAGATAAGAACATACCATTGTGGTCTGAAGTATTAGTTTGATCAGCCAACGTTAAATGCTAGGCAAGCTAGATGGCTGGAGTTTTTATGTGAGTTTGATTTTGCAATCAAGCACATAAAGGGAAAAGAGAATAAGGTAGTTTATGCACTCAGCAGGAAGGTGTAGGAAATGCATGTGGCATCCATTAGTATTTTTCAGTCACAGTTGAGGTAACAGATTGTTAATCATGTTCCTGAAGATGAATTGTATGCACATGTCACAGACAAATTGCAGTAGTAAAGCCTTGAAAAGAAGTATGAGGGATATAAATTAGAATAAGATGGACTCCTTACTTATCAAAACATAATTTATATTCCAAATGTATCAGATTTGAGGAGGGTTGTTATGGATGGGATCCATCAAGATCCATATTCTGGGCACCCAGGATATCATAAGAAAATTGGTACAGTTAGAAAGCAGTAATTTTGTCCAGGAATGAAAAAGGACATGGATGAATATATTTCAAGGTGCATGAAATGTCAGCAGGTGAAGGTTGAGCATCAACACCCAGTAGGTTTGTTGCAGCCTTTTCTAGTTCCAGAATGGAAATGGGAAGTTATTTACATGGATTTTATTACATGATTTCCAATGACTTGGAGACAACATGATTCCATCATGCTTGTGGTGGAAAAGTTGACAAAGGCAACACATTTTATATCGGTTAATTCTACACATAAGACTGATGACATTGCAAAGATATTCATAGAGGATATTTTCAAATTTCATGGATTTCCTAAGGCAATAGTCTCTGATAGAGATGTCAAGTTCACTTCCAATTTTTGGAAGGGATTGTTTGCAGATTTGGGTACAAATTTGAATTTCAGCACTTGTTGTTCATGATAATACACCATTGTAACCTAGGGTTTGGGGTTACCAAATTACTAGTAGACTTGCAGACAATCAGCTTTTACAGAGAATGAAATAGGAATATGAAGAGATTTTGGCTTACCTGTTTATGACGGTTGGTCCAAGATTTGTCTTCTCTTGATTTACTCTTCTCCAAATCTTCTAGGGACTCTCCTCTTCACCTGCAAAGAGCTAATTCTTCAAGAAATATCTCATATATATATATATATCAATGGTTAGTGAAATGCATGTTCATCATAATATAACTGAAATCATTCATAAACTAATATACATGAGAAAGAACAATACAAATATTGGAAGAAGAAATATATTTATTGACAAATAGTGAATATTTGAGATCACAACCCAACTTCTGACAGAAGGACTCCTCTATAGCTGAGGACACTGAGTTTTGTTGCTCCAAGACTCTGAACGTATACCACTAGCATAAATTTTCTCTTCAAGCATTGGTCTCTTCACCCCATCCCAAGGCCTCTATTTATACATGGAAAAATAGAGTAGCTTTTATGGTTAGGATGGTTGAGACAGTTGGGATAGTTATGGATTAAGGCCCAATTAATATCATCTAATCGTGTTTTATATTTTTTAATGTTGAATTAAGCTACACATGAGTATTTATATAAGAAAGGCATGTGTGACACACTTGTTTCTCAAGGAAAACTCATGTGTTCAATGTATACACGGTTTCCAATGCAAATATTCACGTGTGACACACGAGTTACAATGCAAAAAGGAGCGTGTGTAACCCTAAACTCATAATAAAAATATATCAATATGGTTTGGAGATCATGCATCAATGGTCATGCACATGTATAGTGTTTTGGCTACTTCAAATCTATTTGTCCTTTTGTGTACCGACATAATGGATGTCAGCACTCGGACGAAGAAGTGCCATTTTGGTTAATAATATATTCCCCATAATGTGTGAGGTCAGAGGGAAGTGATGGTCGAAATACATTACAATATTTTATCTTAGAGAACTCAAGTGTCCAAAGCAGTAGAGGAAGTACCTGAAACAAATACATATCAATGTCATATACATAATCATATATGAGGATGCCATGTTCAATATACTATAACACTAGCTCCTTTAAAATATTTGATTACATCATATGATACAGGTACAAGAACACGTATATTACAAAGGTGGATCGAAGCTACAATATACAATGTTGAGTCTTCAAAATATGGAGGTTGTGTTGTTGAACATAAAAAAATCTTGCACAACTTAAGTTATAAATGTGAACCTAAGGTATTTATTGAAATCTAAAGGAACTGGTCCAATCCCTACCATGTGAATAGACGTGTTGAAGTTGAACATGGAAGGAATTCAATAGAGTATCACTCACTGAGTGTAACTTATAACTAAAGTAAAAAAGTTCACTAATAATGATATTGAAATCCTAAGGTACCATCGTCGAAACACTAGGTCTTCGTCTTCATGAAGTGATGATGAGAAACCATAATGTGATGAGGAAGGAAATAGATCCTCCAACGAATCACAAGAGTGACTAGGAACTAGATACGGGAAGGTAGACATGAGTGACTGAGATAGGATAATTCTAGAATTAGGATAATAATCAGATGAAGGGATAGATCCTTGAATAGTGAGCACGACACAGAGATGAACCAAGGAAGATTTTGACTTGCAGATAGGAGAACTAGACTTATCTGTCATGATTAGATTCCCCATGTATAAAGGACAAGTGGAGGAGTAATAAAAACTCGAAGTAATGGCTAAGATCAAAGTGTAAACTAAGACATGAGTATCAAAAAGTTTAGATAATATTATGTTCAGGAGGACATGCTGCTAGTGTTTATAACCCAAAAAGAATACTTCTTCCTTATATTTTCTATTAAATTTTAGCGAGTCTAGGAAAGTCAACTCATGTCTCTCTTCATTTTTTACAAGCTTGAAGAGGAGAGAGAATAATGCTTGATAATGTTACTAATTCATGGATTTTACAATCCCGAACTAGTACATGCTCATTTGGTGTTTTCATATTTAGAGAGTCTGAAAACTCTGAAGAAGACTCTAGGGGGTAATTTTTCATACAATTTAGTCTCCTGAGGCTGAAAGAGTATAAAATAATCATTAGAATAACTCTCTTAGCTTTCAAAGAAGCAAGGCATACCTTTTTCGTACTTAGTGGGGAAGATCCGAAAAAGGTTAAATTACCACCTACCCAACACTCTTTCAAAAGCAACATATAGCCTGATTTTTACGATTGTGAAGGAAGGAAAGATCAATCGAAAAGATCCATTTGATTATGAGAAATGGGGCTTACAATAATAAACTCGACGTTTTGTTCTTTAGGTTAACAAGCATGAAAAAAACATAAAGTACACTCGAAATCATTTTCATTTTTTATGTCGAGAGCATGAAAAAGAGAAAACTAAGCTTATACCTAGCAATCCTTTTCCCTAAATTTAGTCCCTCAGGTCCGAAAAAGTGATAAACCTATGCCTAGGAATACTCTTCTCAATTCCAAATAAAAAATAGTTTTCCTTTTATATATTATTCCACATGGTCCAAAAAAGCGATAAACTACCACCAATGTGGATGCCCATTCACATATTCTTAACGAGCCTAAATCGAAAATTTTACTTGGAAGTCAAGCCTATTTTGAGGAGTTAGATATGGGCCTAACTAAAATCCATAAGGGAGGGGATCCTTATAAAGGGGATAGCTTGTAAAAAGAGACCAAAATGAGGCTCAATTTTGCATGAAAAATAGCTAAGAAGGCTCCCCTGAACCTATGACAAATGCAACATGAGTAACAAAAGACAACAAGGTGTTCTAAACTAGGGCACTCATGTAAGGAAGGCCCTATCCATAGAAGAATAATGGTATAGACAAGGTAAAAATGGTTAAACACCATAGTCTATGGTCAAAGAAGTGATGCTAGGGTTAAATTGGATTATGTATAGATGCAAAAAATGCATGTGAATGACCAAAATCCCACCTTATATGAGTGAATAATGAATTTAAGTGATCTTGAACCTATTACATTAGGAAAAATGACATGGTATTAGTTCAATTTATAAAACAATTTTTAAACTATAGGCTAAAAACCCACAAATTGAAAATTTCCCTATATAAAGTCCAAAAATAGAAATCAAATATACCATTTCATGTGTTTTACCCAATTAGGCAATTTTAACCTCTGACTTTAATTGCTCCATGTGGAAAAACCAGTGGACGGTTTTTTATTCTGCAAGTGCCAGGTAAGATATCTTTCCTTACTCTTCCATTTCAATTGTTTTTATTTTCATATTTATGCAAAAAATTTGATGTTCGAGCCTGCCTTAGGAAGGCCACGTGGTACACGCAAGTAGGTGAATTACACAGTTGTGTACACATGTTTTACACGTGACCTGCTCGAAGGAAACTTACGTGTCACACGCGACCTGTCTAAAATACAGTCATGTGTATTGCGTGACATAGGAAAAGTCAAGCTATGGCCAAAATCAAATAATTTTGATGAATTCTAATGTTTGATAATGGAAAAATGGGAATGTTCAACCATGGCTATGGAATGGAGGGAGTGAGAACATGAGGATATGGACCAAGACACCCTCCATAGTGCCCCCACTATGAATGCATTATGACAAAGTGGGTTGTTGAAATTCTTCTACACTTTTCCCATGCGGGCCAATGTCTACTTGCTCGAACACTTGGTTGGCTATTGGGACCATGACCTTGGGGATTTTGACCTTCAAGGTGAGATATTGGAGGTGAGCATAGAAGATATATATTTCATCATGGTGTGTCTCAGAGAGGTATATCTGTGAACATCGAAGGGACCGAAAGGGGGGTGACCCCATGAGTGTCCAAGACTATGTAGACACCTACTGCATGCCTGGAAGTTAGAAAAAATGATCATGCATCCCAATTGTGCATATTACCAACTTCTTGCTATAGGTAGCGGTGAGTACCATTATGAGGGTTACAGGATCTTATTCACTTCATATTGCTACTCATAACCAGATGAGGGTTGTTGTAGAGTGATTACAGGGGACTGTATTTGAGTGGTGCTCGGGAATAATCCCAATAATGAGGAAACAAATATACAACTGCAAGAGAGGACACCGAAAGAAATTTGAATATTCTAGTATACTAGTGGAATTATTCTTTGAGAGAGTGCCCATGATTAGTCCTACTATACCACTTTTAGACTTCTCTCCTCATCAACCTAGACTTACTAGGTGGGGAGAGGGTTTTCTTTTCCAAGATGGAGGTGGCTCAGTTCAAAGTGTGTATGACGACGACTTCTACATTTGGTGGGAGAGGTAGCTTCCAACACTTGAGTAGTTTTCAAATTCAAGTTTGGATTTTTGAGATGGCAATGATCTCATCCTCCCTCAAGGAGGAGCTTGGGGAGAGCTAGGTAAATTATTTTTTATGCTTTTCAATTTTTATGAATTTTTATCATAAATTTATATACATATTTATAGGAGTCTTGATCCATTTAAATGTTTATAAAAAATGTAGATGTGGGACCTGTACAGCCTGATGGGAACCCTAGGATGTACATGCGGCCAGTATCAGGTGAAGACCAAGGTTTATAAGGGAACTCAAGCGGAATCTTTCCAGGCTGGCCCAAATAGTTCCTACCATACAGATCGAGCAAATTCCTTCTATGATGCAAGAGTTTGTCGTAGGAATTCCACCTACCTGGATACGCCTCATGAGGAGGGTAGCTAGGGTCGTTCTAGTTTACATAGAATCCAAGCAGGGTGTTGCAGCTGAACAAGCTGATGATTCTAGTGATGTTGGTGATGTAGGAAACCAGGCCTAGATCTAGGAACATTTTTATGGATTGCGATCCAATTTTTGTATATTTTTGTATATTTACACAGTTATGACTGGATCTGAGGATGAGAAACTTGACCTATCATATGGACATTTTTTACACACACACACACACACACACACACACACACACACACACACACACACACGCACACACACACACACACACACACATATATATATATCATTGGTTATTTACATGCGCTCCAAATGTATTTGTTATATTTTTTTTTACAAAATGTGTGTTAAGTGCCAATCTAAGATATAGTTCGCATATGCATCAGTTAATGAATTTTTATTTCATGGAATATGACTCAAATGAAATCTAATTGAACTTTTTTTCAAGTAATCTAACCTACAAAAACTAACGTAGCAAGGTATGGTTTCACACCTGATAAACTCCATTGAGATGGGAAACCACCAGTTGAGAGTCAAGTCTGACTTCCAACTTTGTGATGCCATGTGATAAGGAACCCCATAGTAGCTCAATAACAGCCCTGTATTTAGCCACATTATTGGTAACAGGACTTAGGAAAGCACCTCCAGAGGCAACTAGCTATCCTGAGGGTGAGTAAATGACCCATGCGGCTGAAGCTAGTTTACAAGTATGACGACTGGCACCATCTGCAAAAAATATGAACCACTCGGTTGACATTTGTAATAACCAGCAGATGATGTAAGAACACTAACCAAATAACTATTGTACATATAATACATATAATAAAATACAAGAAAAAGTGCTAAGACTAAGCATAATACTTCTTCAGGTAGAGCCCATTTCTAGGCTCGGGCTGTTTATTTCCTTCAAAATCAGTTAATTCATATGCTCCTTTTTTCAATACTTTCGACATGATGTAGGGTCCTAACCACATAGACCTGAATTTCCCTACCCTTAGGGGTTCTTTGTCCTGATCCCAGAGGAAGACAAGTTCTCCTTTAGAGAAGATTCTAGGTTTGACCGATTTATCATACTGGTTCTTAACCCTATTTTTATGAGCCTTGTTTGTTGTTAATGCATCTCCACATCGTTCATCTAGATTTTCTAAATGTAGCAAATGTTCTTCCAGTTCAGTCATGTTAGGTAACACATGAATGCAATTTTAAGTGATGGGATTTCACATTCAACCGGAGTGACTGCTTCCACCCCGTGAACGAGTTGGAAAGGTGAGGACCCCGGTAACAGTCTTAACATTCCTCTGGTATGCCCAAAGTGTAAGGTATAGCATAATGTGCCATTTTAACCATGTTGAGTTGATGATACACTTCAAGATTGTCTTCAAGGTCTTATTGAGTGCCTCTACTTTACCATTGGCTTGTGGGTATAAGGAATACGAGTGATCTTGATTAAAACCTAGCATTGTAGTCATTTCAGTCATCATTCTATTTTGGAAGTGACTACCATGGTCAGTGACAATCTCTTTCAGAATAATGAAACAAGCAATGATCTGGTTGAAAATGAAAAAAGCTGCAGTTTCCTCATCAACCTTAGAGGTGAGCATTGCCTATGCCCACTTTGTGAAGTAATCAATGGGGACAATGATATACTTGTGCCCCCCAACCAAAACTAGGTTGGATGTCACATAATCTATCCCCCACTTGGTGAAGGGACCCACTGCAATGACGGTAAACACTAGAGCAGGATGCAACTACATTTTGCTGGTGTAAAGATGGTAAGGATGATAGTGCTTCATGACTTCCACACAATATTTAAAGATTGAGGGTTAGAAATACCTGACACGTAAAATATTTTGGGTTGTTGCTAACCTAGATAAATGCCCCCCACATGCTCTGCTATGGGCATCATTTAGGACATGCTCAACCTCCTCATGGGTGAGCCACCGATGCAAAATAGATTATATGCCTCTATGACATAAATTATCCCTGATGATGAGGTATTTTTTCGCATGTACGCATAGTTTATGTCACTCTTCTAGCGAGAAGGACACAAGACACTTAAGAGTCTAGAGATAGATAAGTATATCTCTGTACCAAGGATTGGAGGTGGTAATCAGGAAGAGGTCTTCATTTGGGAATGAGTCCTCTTCAACTACTACATTCTCTTCCATTGGAAATTATGCAATAAGCTCTGCAAAAACTAAGGACTTTTTAGATTTGGCAAAGTGAAAATCCAAGTCAAACTCTTGGAGAATGGCTATCAATTTATTGAGTTTCCCTCGACTATAATGTGTCGGGACAAAACATACTGAAATGGATTAACATCTACCACTATTGTAGTGGTCCTCTAGGGGATGTAGTGACGTAACCTCTGGACATTATAAACAGCTCCCAAGGACAATTTATCGACATGGGAGTACCGAAGTTTAGGGCCAATAGATGACATGCTCTTGGATCTTGTAATCCTCCTAGACTAGTACTTCCCATATGGTTGACTTGTATGTGGCCAGATACAATATAAAATAGTGAGCGTAATCCAGCGGACATAACAACAGAGCTAACAACAAAACTTTCTTTAATGTTGCGAACACAAGTTGTGCGGTTTCATCCCATATGAATGGAGTGTCCTAGTTCAATAGGCACATGTAACCTTTGGTGATCTTGGCATAATTAATGATGACACATCGAAGGAAGTTAGACTTTCCTTGCAGGCTCTAAAGTTTCCTGAAAGAATGAGGAGGAGGCAGATTTACAATGGCCTCTTCTTTCAAAGGATCGACCTGAATACCTTTGTTGGAAACTATGAACCAAGCAACCGTCCCGACTCAACACAGAAAACACACTTGTGGGGATTCAAGATTATTTTGTAATACCTGCATCATTCAAAAATTAAACCCAAGTGATCTATATGATCAATACTCTTACAGGAATGAGCACGCAGATCATCTAGGTACAATTCTACAATTGTTTTCATGTCATGGAAGGAAAAATTCATTGCCCACTGAAAGGTAGCCCTTCCATTTTTCAATACAAAGGGAATTTTCTTGTATACAAATGTACCCCATGGAAAAATAAAAGTTGTTTTATGTTGGTCTTTTGGCATGATCTGAATCTGATTATACTCAAAGAAACCATCCATAAACAAGAAAACATCACTCCCTTCACAAGCATCGATGATTTGATCTATGAATGATGTGGGATAGTTATTCTTGGGACATGCTTTGTTTAAATCGCAAAAGTCATTACACGCATGTATGGTCCCTTGATTTTTATTAAAGGGAACAGGATTGGATACCCATTTTGTCAAAGCAATTGGATAAATAAAACCAGCTTTCAGCAGCTTTTCCACTTCATCCTTAATGGCTGCCACTTTACGCAGATTGACAGGTCTAAGTTTTTGTTGAATTGGTATGGCATCAAGATAGTTTTGGATTTCATGTTCGACTATAGATGGATCAATTCCTGGCATATCCTCTTATGAATAGTAAAACACGTTGAAAAACTCCTTAAATAAAGCTGTATAGATAAAAATATCCTCCAGAGAGAATTTTGCATCAATATATACATTTTCCATGATGTGAGGGTTCGCAGAGATGTTGATAGTGATAGTAGCAAAAATATTTTCCATGTTCCCTTCGATAAATATTCCCTCACTTGTTAAGGGATTAATTGGTACATCAACATCATCTACCAATATCATGTGGAACTCTTGGTTTTCGATTCTACTTTTCTCAAGAAGAAAGCAGGATCTATGATGAATATATTCACAGATCTTATCTCCCCCACACATGGCTTCCAAAATGGCTTCATCCGACAGAAAAACCATGTCCAAGCAGTCCTCAGAATATAAAGTGTTATCTTCCCAAGCAGGAAGATAGGCTTCATCTGGCTCTTCTGAGATGGTAGAAGGAGTCAAAATAGGATCAACAGTGGTATTAAGATAGGCCACTTCCACTATTGATAAGGGAACCTCATTTTTGTAACAAAAATGAGGGACCTAAGGATCCATTCTATCGACAACCGTCATGATAGAATTCCCTACATGAGTTGAACTTAAATAATTTATTAGGGCTAGGTCCTTTCACCTTTAAACTCCGACAGTAGTATAGGTTGTATAGGAACCAGCAGAACCAGTGAAGCCCACAACAGAAGATTCACCAGCCGACCTTAGAACAATAGTTCAGTGTTGCGTTTTAATTAAAGCACTGGAACGCCCAGCTAGCAGTGCATGTAATGTGATTACTTAAAGAGAAAGAGACAGGTAAGCACTCAATTTATAGGTTGGTTAGCTCAGTGAAGGTTCAAATGTGCCCATTAACGATGCATACATACCAATACCCAAGCTCTCTTTAGTTGGTTTAACCTGATCGACCAATGACACAGTGGACTCATTGTTTCCATACGACCCTTTCAAGTGAAACTAAGTTGATCAATAATGACCAACTTCCCTTCGTATGGAAATACCACCACTCAAAGAACGGTCGAGGTGATTGCACACATAGCATAATTCCAACTTCTCCCTAGAATTAAGTTATAGTCCCAAGGAGCATCAATCACCTCTACTTCAACAGACAATGCTTTCCCTTCTAGCTTAAATTCAAACTCTGGTAGGATACCATGTAGGCAGAATGACCTTACGTCGAAAGAAGTAAGAAGGGTGTTCGATGGAGCTAGGTCTGGGAATCCTAGATCCTTCCAGCAAGATAAATAAAAGACACATGTGGATTCACCTTCATCAATGACTGTACTTCCAATGGTATTTTCACCATGAAAAACATACACTGATAAAGCCACATGATATGGCAGGCGAATCTTAACATCAAACATATTAAAATTTTCCATTAGACTTAGAGAATCCATATTACCTAAAGCTTCTAAGAGTGTATCTCGGAGTGCGGGACAAATCTGTAGCACTTCCAATGTTGACATCGCACAAGGGGTATGGAAAAAATCTTCAACTACAGAGTAATTAGATTTGGCCCTAGCGTTGGGATTGTAAAATGTTTTCTAAAAGACACCTTTTGGTATCTTGGGTTGTGGATCAGTAGGCTTCTCGATCGTGAGAGGGTTATAAGTTTCACCGATTGACTTATCCTTCTCATGAGCCACCATCTCATAATTCTTATTTCTAGTCTGGAGAAAGGTGTCAGATCGCACCATGTTGATATAATTTTGGTCCAGGGCATTAGCAATGACCCCAGATTCATTAGAAATTGAAGCTGCAATCTATCCTTAGGGAAAAGGATCCTTTAGGACAGTCGGTTGTTTATTTTTTAACAACTTCTAAGATTGAACCATTAAGGGGCATCGATGGGTAAGGTGATCTTTCTGGCACAACTTATAGGGAAATTTCACCTTCATTTTCTCTTTTTTTCCCCCATCAACATTATTGGTTGGATTAGGCTTGTTTTGGTTTCCCTCACCTTTCTTCCCTTTTCTCTTTTTCCCACTGGGCTGTTGATTTCCCTTTTGGGAGGATTGAGCAAAAATGTTTGCATTTTGGGGTGAGGGGTAGCCTTTGCTGCCTCCACGGTAGACTGATTTATTGACAACTCATGGAGTTGCTTGGAAAGTGATTCTACAATGGGATATTTTACTGAACCAACCACACCAATTGCATGGGGTCTAGGATTAGGTTTCTCGACACTATTTTTCAACCGCGGTGCCTTAGGTATGATTTCATATAGTATCCCAGACTAAGAGTATATCAATTCTAGTTTTTGGTCCCTAAGGATAGCCTCTTCCTCATTAGTCGGCGTTGAGGTTGATATATCCTTATATATATACGACAATAAGGACTTAAGGAACCACTCTAACAAAAACTCAGGAGGGATTGTGGCCTTGATGAGCCTCCTTCTCCTTCGCCACTCTTGGATGTGATCCGAGCTATGGGTGGCTTTTTCCTGCCAAAAGGTGGACAGTATATTTTTACCGGCATCATACTGGACAGGAAGTTGGAAGTGATTTAGGAATACATTGTCCGAGTCCCAAAAAATATCAAACACAGCAGAGGGAAACTCAATGTACCAATTTGTTGTGGCACTAGTTAGAATTCTTTGGAACAATCTAAGTCAAACGGTTTCATTGTTCATTGAGTTGGAAGAGCACCATAAGTGAAATGTGATGATATGGGAACTTGGGTCCTCACCAAATTTTCCCTTGAATTTTGGAATGTTTGAGGGTAGTTTAGTAGGGACAGGTGGCCAACTGGCATTATGTTTCATAGGGTCATTCATTAACTTAGGAAAACCTAGCAAGATTAATGTTGCCAGAAACTTAAGTTTGGGCCTAACCGAAGCTTGAAAAGCTAGCCGCTTTAGATCAAACTGGAGTTTGGAAAACTAGAGAAGGTATCCCTCCACTAAAAAGAGAAAAGGGAGAGCTCGTAAATAGGGTTGAAATCGACATTTGGAAACCTTAGCCATAAGAGTTAGTATTTCCAAACTACATCCCCACATATGCTGGTGTAGGGCCTACATAAGGAGTGGATGGGGGAATGTGCCCCACATGCCACGGGAATCCCTGAACAAATGAGGAGGATCCAGAAGGACCACTATGAGTAGTAATCATGTAAGAGGGTGAAGCAAAATGTGCACTGGGAATCCCAGTGACCACCCCACTATAAATACCTACCACATTAGAGGAAATCAATGGTTGAACCATCTGGTTACTTGGTGATAGAGGTGCAATAGGTGCATTTGTTGGAGTACCAACCGGGGGAGGTGACACTCCTGCAGCCACAACGACTAAAATAGGGGTAGAAGGGCCCTATCCATAGTTAGACATAACACTTCTCACGGGAACACCAATCACAGGTGAATCAAATGGTAGAAATTGGATGACTACATGATTGTTTAAGTTAGTAAGAGGGGAATTAAAGTTTATTGCAAACTCGTGAGCCTGCAAGTATTCTATATCTACTGCTATTGAATCAACCCAATTTTTCCTAATTTTAGGTTCACCTGGAACTTCATTTATTCCTACCAGTTCAAAATAACCACCAGCACTTAATCTAAGCCTTTGAGGGGGAAGTGGAGGCTTGACTATGATAGCTAGAGGAAGGTTTTGAAACATTTTATACCTTCTAAGAGGTTGGTTCTCCATGTCTATATATAGACTCTTCACACACCTAAAGGTTGACTAAGTAAAAAAAAACCACATAGCACTCACAATAAATTTCCTAAATCGAAAACAGACACACAGGGTATAAGATTTGCTTCCCAAAATAAAACTGAGAGATAGTTACTTGGCGTCCCTGTAAATGTTCTTAGGAACAAGCAGAGGAATCACCCAACTTCCCTCCCACACCTTCTACTGGGGTTACCTTTCAATCCCATCTAAGGTCAACCAAAAATATCCTTCCAATGTACTTTTGCATGAACCCTAATGTCAAAGAGACTAAAGGTTACCACAACTATACCAAGAGTCTAGGGGGACAGTCGCAAGCCAAATCCGTACACATGGGCAGGGTAGCAAAGCCCAAAACCATCTCAACATTGGCACCAAATGGGGCCCAAGAGGTGGTATTGACAAAATTCCCTAGATGCGTAAAGATCCCAATCTACGATTTGACAAGGAATTAGAGGGTTATCTCCTCATTCCAAGTCTCCACACGACCTCATGCTTAACTCCCGGGTGAGAGGAACTTCCAAGAAACACTCAATATAGAGGAGGAGTTACCTAGTGATTTTCCCACTACATCTGAGTTAAAATACTTATGGATAGTTTAAACTTCCTATTCCACAATTCTAGCCTAAGCTAGTTGGTGAATGAACCTAAAAAGTAAAAAAAATACTATTAAATTTTAATTATATCGTTCTTTTTATAGGCTATTCTTAGTCAGAGGGTAATGGCGTGAAACTTGCATGTTGTTGTAGACTCAATAAGAAAAAGAAAAATTATGTATAAAGTAAATTACAAGTACTTAAGGCCAAATTTCTTTTCTTTTTGAAAATATAAGCTAATGAATTAATAACAAATGTGAGAAAACTAAGACTTCTTTTTATAATTTTTGAATTTTTATTTGAAAAAAATACTAAAAAAAAACAATTAAATGAAACTAGATTCCAAAGTATATAATCTTTTCTTCTCTTTTAAAAAAATTCAAAAACTATAATGCAACTAAATGCAAAATTTTGAGCAAGTTTGAATAATCAAAGCATATAAACAAGTGAAAGGAAGGCATAAAGGACCCAAAATGACCTACTTCAACTGAGAGGAGGAAGACTTGGAACAAAACTTGACTCGGAGAAACTATTGAACCAAAATTCCACTAGATCCAAAAGAGAAGAGTGACAGACTGACACCACAAGAAGCAGTACAGATTATAAAGCATCTAAAGTCCCGATCACTGACTTAAACACAAGCACTCAACCTATAAACCAAGCAGGAGGACCACCTATACTTAACAAATATAGGAAATTCAAACAAAGAGGCTCAAAAGTCTTGATGAACAAGCAGATGATGTGACATACAGAATTTTAGACTCACAGAGTCATGCCATAAACAGAAGACTTTAAAACAATCAATAAGCCAAAGAGACAGGGACAAGAAAAACCTCTCTAACTTACAAACTGCTACATGAAACACACGATTGTATATGTAGGAAACCTGCGTACAACACGTGACTATTTAGACAAAAACCCACATGTAGAAGGTTACACACGCAACTGTGCACAAAGAAACCCGCGTGTTCTACTAAACTTTTTCTAAAGGAAAAAATATTAGCATTGAGTTCTAGGCACACTACACTATAAATCAAAAGTAGGATAAAATCAATCACACCTAGAATCAAAATTAGAACGAAGACTGTTAAGGGAGCCTACAGGATGGACCCACAGCAAGCTGGACTCCTCAGTAGAGTCGCCAGTTATGTTGTTCAGGATAATACACCCTTGCAACCTAGGGTCTGGTTTACCAACTTACTAGTATACTTGCATACAATCAGCTTTTACAGATAATGAAATAGGAATAGGAAGAGAGTTTGGCTTACCCGGTTTATGACGGTTGGTCCAAGCTTTGTCTTCTCCTTATTTACTCTTCTCCAAATCTTCTAGGGCTTCTCCTCTTCACCTACAAAGCACCAATTCTTCAATCAATATCTCATATATCTATCTATCTATCTATCTATCTATCTATCTATCTATCTATCTANTATTGACAAATAGTGAATAGGTGAGAATACAACCCAGCTTCTGACACAAGGACTCCTCTGCACCGAGTACACTGAGTTCTGCTACTCCAAGACTCTGACGGTATACCACCAACATAACTTTTCTCTTCAAAAATTGGTCTCTTATACCCATCCCAAGGCCTCTATTTATACATGGATAAATAGAGTAGTGTCGAGGGTTAGGATGGTTGAGATAGTTGGGATAGTTATGGATTAAGGCACAACTAATCTCATCTAATCGTGTTTTATATTTTTTAATATTGAATTAAGGTACACGTGAGTATTTATATAAGAAAGGCACATGTGACACGCTTGTTCCTCAAAGGAAACTCACATGTCCAATGTACATGCAGGTTGCAATGCAAATAATCGCGTGTGACACATGAGTTGCAATGTAAAAAGAAGCGTGTGCAACCCTAAACTCAAAATAAAAATATATCAAGCTGGTCTAAAGATCATGCATCAATGGTCATGCACATCTATAGTTTTTTGGCTACATCAATCGTATTTTTCCCTTTTTGTACCAACATAATGGATGTCAGTGCTCAGACGAAGAAGTGCTATTTTGGTTTATAACAACACTTCCTACCATCCTCAGATTGATGGGTAGGCAGAGAGAGTTAACCAGGTGCTTGAAGACATGCTTCGCATGTATGTGATGGAAAAACCAATGAAGTGGGAAGATTATTTACACTTGGTAAAATTTGCATATAACAATGGACAACAAACATCCTTAGGGATAATCCCATATGAAACTTTGTATGGTAGGAGGTGTAGGACACTAGTGACTTGGGATAATCCAGTGAACAGGGTTTTCCTTGGTCCAGAATTTCTCTAGCAGATGGAGTAGGAGGTTTTATAGAAAAGAATCCCAGAACATACATAAAATCTATGCACATAAGCAAAGGGTGAACAGAGAGTTTAGTGTCGGGGATCATGTTTACCTCAGAGCGAGGTAAAAGAAGAGTTCCTTGAAGATTGAAAGTTGTGCCAAGCTGTCACCTAGATACTCTGGGCCATTTGAATTTCTTGAAATAATAGGTCCAGTTGCATATAGAATTTCATTTCTTGCTAGCACTAGGGCTCATAATTTTTTTCATGCTTCTTTGGTTAAGAGATATGTACATGATCCTAACCATGTGATAAATTGGGATGTGATTTAGGTGGAACCTGAAGAAGAATTCCAAATCAAGCCAATGTGGATCCTCGACAGGAAGGTCACAATGCTATGGAACCAAGCCATAGGAAAGGTAAAGGTGCAATGGGAGCAATACGGTCCTGAAGAGGCTACATGGGAGCTAGAGGATGCCATGCGATTGGTACATCCATTTTTGTTCAAATTTTGTAAAGCACTGAAGACACTGTTGTTGAAGGGGGAGGGGAATGTAACACCCTAGTTTTGTCCTTGTTTGCATTAAATATATATGATGTAAATATTGTAATTAATCATGGTGTGGTGCTAAAGGAAAAATCTCCACCATTGATTTAGTCTTATATGTTTCGGTGATTAAAATCAATGCCGATGGTATATTGTGCTAGCCAACATGTTATACTTTTGGACATCATATAAATATCTAATTTAATTAAATACCCACAACCAGCTATGTCAATGCAACAAATAATGATATGGGGGCATGATTTCCTAAGGATAAGGGGGGGGGGGGGGATGTTTAACCTTGAGTCATTGGGAAAAGCCATGTGTCAAAAGAAAACACCCAAAAACGTATGCCCATTTCCTCATGCATTCACGTTTCCATATTCCCTCACATTTTGGGGATTGGGGGACATTTTTGATCATCCATCCTTCATTCAAATGGAGCTCTTAGGCAGCTGAACCTTTCTGCATTTTTATCCTTCACATTTTCAGTTTTTTCTCAGTGTGCATGCCTAGTCCATCATCTGGCTCTCATCAAAATTTTGTGGTCCATTCTGATCATTCTCTATTTCATTCTATTCATGCGCATTATATGTTCTCCCTACTTACTAAACCGTGTTTTGTTTTGGGCTTTTCACCTATTGTTACCATTCTCAACCATGTGAAATTTTAGAGTCTCCTTTGTTTGTTGAGCAAATGAGCAGTGGAGATCACTTGATTTTATGAGAAAGAGAGGTCATCTATGGTTTCCTTAGTGTTGTTGTGCAATGGTATCCTCTACCACAGAGTGAGTGGAATCCTGTTTTTCTATGTTTACATTTTGGTTTTCTATGTGTGAATATTTTTCATTGGTCTGAATTGGTTTAGAGTGGAATTGGGTCTGAACTGGCTTCATAAAGCTAGTGTAGGAAGGAACCTCAAAAATAGATCTAGAGGGGCTGGTTTTCTTCTTTGCACACCCTGAAAAACAATGGAATGGAAGGCATAGCCTGAGGGACTATGTAATAGAGAAGGGGATGCTTCCTGAGGGACTATGTAATGGAGAAGGCATAGCCTGAGGGCTGGTTTTCTTCTTTGTACACCCTGAAAAAAATGGAATGGAAGGCATAGCCTGAGGGACTATATAATAGAGAAGGGGATGCTTCCTTGTGTTGGGTGTGTAGATGTTTTAGGAGCCAATCCCGATCTAGTGTTGGTGGCCATAGATTGATGGTTGAGCTCACTAGCTTAGCAGTTCAAGCTTTCCAGCTCCTTTATAGCCTGATAAGCCCATCTGTTAGTTATCTTGGTTCGTCCTTAAAGTGAATGTTTTCTTGACTAACTGTAGTCTAATAAACCCAATAATGAGATGGCTTGGATGTGTGGCCTGATAAACCCATATGTTAGTTGGCATGGCTGAGTAGCTTGATAGAACCAACTGTTAGCTGGATTTCCTAATGAGCCTGATAAACTCAGTAGTATATTGGCTTGTTTGTTTGCATCTTGATAAACACAACTGTGTTGGATTGGCTTAGTTTTTCTATATCCTTGGCCATGTGTGAGCCTGGTAGTGTTCCTTATTCCTTGTGGGAATCATGCCCATCTCGGGTGTGTCAATGCTGCTGAGAGATTGATGAGCACATTGGCCTATGGTTGGGTGGAACGTTGCAGCGACATTGTTGTGTGGGTAGGGGTTTGGGGTAAGCAATTTGTGCAACACCGCGGAGGCTGTATAAGCTCATGTGACACCGCACAAGTCAAAGATAGCGCGATTGGTGGAAAAAAAACCAATTTTGAATATATTATGCATATTTTTGTATTCATTGACCACATTTTGTGGATATAGGTCATTAGTTGTTAAATCAGTTACGAATTTAGTTAGAAGTGGACCTTGAATGTAAAGGCGCAAGCCTATATATAGATTAGAATTTCAATTAAAAAGGGTGTGGAAATATACAGGAGAGATGTGTATGAGATGAGACTAAAGTGAGAGATTGAATCTTCTGTGATTTGTAAGCGACTCTGTGGATTTTTGTCTTGCTGTGGAGAAAGATGACTGTTGTTTTCAATCTATTGCAATGAAAGTAATATGATACAATGGATATTGATATGAATCACTGTTGTCCTTTTTCCCTTTCATATGCTGTGATGTATTTTCCTATTTTTATTTACTACGATGGTTCTATTTTATGAATGAAGAATGTCATACTATTGTGACGAATGGTTGAATGATGCAATCATGTTAGATATGTGATTGAAATGATAGATCTATGATGAATACTGTGACATCTGATAAATGTATCTTCTAGATATGATAGTTATGCTGATAGATCATTGATGCCCTGATCCTCCTCCTTACTGCTAGAAACTTGGTTCCGACATATCTCCCTTGAACATCTTAGGTGAGACTTCATTTGATCTGCAGGTGTTGCCAGGTAGGGTAAAACTTGTATGGGTCGGTGCTCAGGGAGATCGTGTTGGTTGGGCATAGATAGAGTAAGAACCCCTGTCGACGAGGATTTGTTGGTGGGTTTTTTTCCAACAAATGGTTCCACTGTCAGGACATCGTTGTGACTGAAGGGGAGGATATGTTGTGGCATTCGATGAAACCGGAGATTCAATATTGGTTCGACCTAAGACTGCAAGAGTTCACTGAAGCCAAGAATCAGAATCTGAAGTTCATGATAGATGCATTGTTAGAGAGATACATTCACAACGGTCCTCACGAATGGTTTTTCTGTGACTTTCCCATCATACTCTACGAGTGGCTAGTACGATTCACCTACAAGAAGCGCAACTTTCAGGGAGGAGAGTCGATGCCCTGGACCCCCAAGCTAATTCAAGAAATCAAGGAAACGGAAAATAATGCATTGCAGGCTGTTGAAGTTTGGTTGGACAGTATCCTGGAAGGATACATCACTGAGTTCATGGTTCATACCAATAAGTTCTACAGTGAAGCATAACAAGAATTTTTCAACGAACCAAGAGGTAGGTTCTTGCTGTCTCTGCAATTTTCAATCAAGATGCTTGTTTGTGAAAAGGGCATACTAAAGATGCACCTCGAGTAGTAAGACTCTGATGTGTGGAGGATGTGAACACCGCAATAGAGGGGAGGTGATGAATGGAGAGATAAGGGGTAGATGGGTGTAAGTTTTGACAAGACTGTGAGGGAAGACGAGGAAGAGGGTGGTTGTACAAGGGGAGGAGCAAGGTTCCAAGCACATAAGAGGTAGAGGATAGGAGATCCTGCTACGATCAGAATGCAAAACCGCAAAGGACAACCACATGGGACGAAGCATCCCTACAACGACGAAGAGGATGAGCAGACCAAGGCTATGCCCAGGGTGGCAGCAAGATCAAACCCTGGTAGCAACGTGTCCATGCCTTCACACACTACTCCACCATCAGGAAAATATACTCAATCTATGTCGACGTGTCCAATGTGCCAAGAAAAATCTATAGGAAGAAGGTCTACGATGGTAGGAGATGATATGAATCTACCTATGTTCCATGGAAATGGCACTGATGACCCATAATAGTATTGGTTCTTATTTAAGGTAGTCAAGACTACCCGACAGACTACCGACGAGGATGTAAAGAAAGGCTAGTTAGTGACCACCCTTTGGGTTCATGCACTCGACTGGTATATGATATTCATATAGGTCCCGTAGGGTACTACAGCTAAGACTTTGGATGAGGTTCGAAAGGGGCTGCTTGAATAATTCAAGAAACCAAAATCTGAAGCACAGTACATTATAGAGCTGAAGGAAATCAAGAAATTCCCTAATGAGAAGGTTTGGGACTTTGATCATAGGTTTAATATGGTGACGGAATGACTCAGCTTTGATATGAGTGATATCCAACATAAATAATGGTTCATTGTGGCACTGGTCCCTCATATCTAACACCCATTAATGCAGCAAAAGATCATGTTGCAGAATGAGGCTCTGGAAATTGCGATGAAGCTGGAAGCTTCACCTATTGGAGAAACTATTGTTGGCATGAACCAAATCCAGGCGCAGCTGGAAAACCTAACAATTCAGCTACAGGATATCAAGAAGGATAAATATGAACATGATTAATTGTGGTGCACTCAGTGTCACGTGGATGGACACATGAAAGATACATGTCCTTGTTTTCGAAATTATCTACTCTCAGGAGAGTCGAACCAGTTGAGTTGCGGTAGTGTGCCATGGTGTCGCATATGTCAAGTGTATGGGCACTGACATGAATATTGTACCTACACGCAAAAAATGGTTATGAATCCAACAAGATTATATTGCACCTTCTGTGACTCAGTTGAGTACGAGGATAAGGATTGTCGAGCTTACGATCTGCTTCAAGAGAGGACCTATGATGCATATTTTTTGAAAGGTGAATATCCTCACATGGTGCAGTAGCCACAAACATAGGTAATACAACTACCAAATCTATCCCTGTATACACCTCCACCATGGATGGATTTTATTCCATCACAACCACATATGCAGGATGTACCTCAACCACGGTTTGCGTCGAGACCGCAGTACAACGAGACCCCAATGGCTCCACCATAGCAGTAGTATGTCCAAGCAGTGCACTATGTTCAGTAGCAGCCAAATCCCCCACAAAAACAAATGGTGCAACCCCAAAATTAGCAACAAGTAGCTCAAACACAATATCAGTAGCAAGGAGGATATCGCAGAGGCTTTGGACTCAAGGGAAGAGGATGTTTCGACCGTGGAGGAGGACGCGATCATGCATCAATCCAGTGTTATAACTGTGGGACATTTGGCCACTATCATAGGGATTGTCCCCATTTTCAATGTGTATACTATGCGGTGAATTATCATACTGTTGAAAATTGTCCTCAATTAATTATGAGATGGCAAGCCGACAATGTACTTTTATTACAAAATCAAAATTAGTTCTATGCCCAAAATCAAATATAGAACTAGAAATAACTACAAAATCAACGGAAGCCCAAAATTCTAGTATAAAATTGTAATATCAATCATCCTAAGAACTCACTGTCAAACTAGAATCCACCATCGAATCAATCTCCACCACAGAACCAGAATCAAGGATCGATGGTTGCGACCATTCTAGCAGAACCATGGACATCGGATGTTGATGTCGGGATTGTTACTCGAGGAGGCACGATGAATGGAGAATATGGATCATGACCAAAAATGCAATGGGTTGGAAATAATAAAGCACAGTTTGATATCGCAACCGAGACAGAGACCTTTTTTGAAGATTGCAAGGCGCTTGGGAGGAATCTTGGTAAGACACCTATTTTTGGCATGCCTTCTGCTTTTGATTCTTCTCTAGAAGTTGGACCATCGTAGTAGTATGGTACCTTACAATAGTTCTTTGAGATTTGTTTATCCTTGGAAAAATATCTCAATGCTCTAGTTAAGATCGAGAAGTTACTGCACTGACCGGATAGAGAATTGCAGGACTCTGTGGTAAATTCTTTGTAGAATAAAAAGATGGGAAAAGAAATGCGGATGAACATCCATATTGGGGACTATTAAGTCGATTCAATTATTTTGGATCTTGGGTCAGATGTGAACATCTTGATGAAATAGGTGTGGCAGAAGCTGGGGGAGCCAAAGCTTTGTTGGTCCCTAGTACAGTTGAGATTGGCTAATCAGGCCAAAGTTCAACCAATCGGTCATGTGTTGAATCTAGTTGTATATGTTGAAGGTATGAGGAATCATGCTGATTTTTATGTAATTAAATTTGTTGATGGAGGGGGCTCCTATCTGGTGCTACTAGGGATTGGACGGGACAGTGACAACATGGTCGTGATAAATTTTAAGAAGCAGTTGATGACATTTGAGAACCATGATATCCGAGTCATTTCCCTGATGGATCCAAATGAAGGAAGGAAATATATTGAACCAATCAAAGGTGAAGTAGTGGGAGGATGGGATCATGTTTACAATATCTCTGAGGATTACATCCATCCTACTACCAATGGAGAACTAGGTTTTCCCAGTGCTAGCTCTGTGTCCTCTGATTTTGATGATATGTCGAAAAATTGGAAAAACCGGATGCATGAAGTATCACTCAAAAAGTGTGGGCCGATCACGCAGTCCCTACGCCATGTCGAGACTCATATCATTGAGTTTTTGACATATGAAGGACTATCGAAACTATCTAGGTTCCTCGAGGAGTTTGAAGAAAAGGTATCTGAGCCTCAAGGCTTGTTGGCAATAAGAAAAACATTAAATGCCACCCCAGCACGCTGGTGGGAAGTTCATAAGGAGAACATTCATGAATGGGAACAGTGTCTATGGGTTATGAATGTGCGTTTCAGTGAGATGGAGGTATATCACACTGGGAGGTATGATGGACAGAATATCCCTTGTATTCATCTGAGGGAATGCTAGACACTATTGTCATCAGGGCCCAATGATGAGTGGGTCCATGCTTTTATTCACACATTAGATGAAATGCAAATATCTTGGTACATATCATTAGAGTTACGCTGAGAAATCACCACTTGGGAGGAGATGACTATTTGCTTTACAAATACCTTTGGATTTGTAGATGTTGATGTAGAGGTTAATAATGCACTACAACTCATTCAAGATTTTGTTGTTATATTTTAAACATTAAGCTAGCATATCATTAGGATCTTTAACTGAGAGAACAATAAGCATATCAATCAAACACAAGAGACAATGAACACAGTGTTTTTCCTCAGGGAAACCATAAATGGAGAAAACCCCACAACTTCCTTAGAGATAGAATCAGCACCAAAGTGAAACCCAAAAACAATAAGATGTTCTCCCAACAGTAGTAACTTCTTTCTTCCTTGCCCCAGTTTCTTTCTCTTCCTCATCTATGCGATACAACATAGTGTGAGTGAGTGTGTGATAAATAGAGAGGCTAGCTCTTTATTTATACTAATTCCTGACTTGATTAAACCCAACTAGGGCCTAATTCACTAGGTGAGTCTAATAACCCCAGTGCCCCGGAACTATGAGGACTTTAACCCTTAGACAATAGGAGAGTTAACCACCTTGACTTGACATGACTTGTTTACATTATAGAAACTTCCCGACATGAACATCGGGGCATGAAATGACTCAAGTACATTACAAATACATCTTGAAATAAAAATCGGGTTACAATACATAATAAATACAAGTGAATACATTCCAAAGTTACAATTACATCAACACTCCCTCTTAACTAGGAAGGTATTCTCTCAACACAATTTATTAGCACAAGTCTTCTTCTTTGTATCATCTGGATCATCATCGAGTCTTTGTCATCTTCACCTTCAAGTGATCTCTATCTTCAAGTCATCTTCATCTTCCAGTCATCTTCACCTGTATCTGGATCATCACTCAATCTGAATCATCATCACTGGATTTGGATCATCACTTGATCTGTATCATCGTTACTGGATCTGGATCATCTCTTGATCTGGATCATCTCTGGAGCATCATCTCTGGATCTGGATCATCCCTCTATCTGGATCATCAAAACTGAATCTTCGCAGGTGCTATCTCATGATTCTTCTCGTCACAAGAATTTCTACATAGCCATCCCTTTTTCTTTCTAGTTGTAGGCATACCCTACGTGCAGATATTTCCCAGCACTTATATCTGACCCTAAGTCAGAATGGCCCACCCAACACTTATATCTGATCATGTAGGAACAAATCCTGTAATCATATCAGAAAGGAAACGCCTAGCACTCACATCTGACCATGTGGTAACATAGCCCACAACCCTGTCAGAAAGGTTGAACACTCACATCTGTCAACCAATGATCAAAAAGGCCCAGCACTTACACCACTTATATTAGACCATGCAAGGAACCAATCCTTGATGTCGAAAGGGCTCTGCACTTACATTTGACAACCAATGTCAGAAGGGCATGCACTCACATTTGATCATGTAGGAACCAATCCTATAGTCCTATCAGAATGGCCCAGAAAGGCTCGAACCACTTATATCGAAAAGGCCCAGAAAGGATCACCACTTATATTAGACCATGCAAGGAACGAATCCTTCATGTCGAAAGGGCTCTGCACTTACATCTGACAACCAATGTTAGAAGGGCATGCACTGACATCTGATCATGTAGGAACCAATCCTACAGTCCTATCAAAATGGCCCCCAGTTCTAGACTGAGCTACCTGGTAATTGACCAGGCGCCTCCATTCCCATAATGGCATTCAGTGCTTACTTCTGATCATGTAGGAACTAATCCTACAATCACATCAGAATGGCTAAGCACTCACATATTACATGGAAGGAACCAATCCTCTCACCATGACAGAATGGCCCAACCCTTACATCTGACCATGGAAGGAACCAATCCTCTCACCATGTCAGAATGGCTATGGGTGTCATCTTTTTCCCTTGGAGGAAACCTCAATCTGGAGAACACCAAGCTTCTCCCTGAAGTAATTGAACTTTACCATAGCTAATGGCTTCGTCAATACATCAGCTATCTGTTTCTCCGTCATAACATATTGGAGATTCACTGCTCCCCTCTGTACCATATCCTTGATATAGTGATACTTGATCTCGATATGCTTCGACTTGTCATGGAACACTGGATTCTCTGACAACTTCACGCAACTCTGGTTGTCACAATGTATATAAGTAGCATCCATCTGGAGATCAAATAAATCATATAGTAGCTTCCGTGGCCATACTGCCTCACAACTAGCTAAACAAACTGTGACATACTCTGCTTCAGCTATACTCAGTGCCACACAAGATTGCTTCCTGCTAAACCAAGAGATCACACCTGATCCCATACTAAAGCAACAACATGAATTGCTCTTCCTCTCAATGGCACTGCCTGCCCAATCTGAATCAACATAACCCTCTGGGTTAATGTTCTAATTCTCCTCATACTTGATCCCATAATCAATTGTACCCCTCAGGTACCTCAGAATATGCTTTGCAGCAATCAAGTGAACATGTCTCAGATATTTCAAGAACTACCTCAAGGTGTTCGGAGAAAAGAAAATGTCTGGTCTCGTGTTCGTCAGGTACATCAAGGACCCAATCATCTGACGATACATCATAGCATCAACCTATTTTGATGAAGCATCACTCAATAGCTTCAGGTTCGATGCCATAGGTGTGGTCATGGCCTTGCAGTCCATCATCCCAAACCTCTTCAGGATATCTACTGCATACTTCCCTTGTCTGAGGGAGATTCCATCCGCATTCTGCCACACCTCCATACCTAGAAAATAATGCATCATACCCAAGTCCTTCATTTTGAACTCGGGAGCAAGCTTTCTCTTCATATCAGAAATCAAGCCATCCATGCCTATCACAAACAGATCATCTACATATAGTAGAAGCATTACTGGGTTTCCATATTCAACCTTGTAGTAAATGTTGGAATCTACTTTACTCTTGGTAAAGCCCAAACTAGATAGAAAGTTGTCAATTCTTCCGTACCATGTCCTGGGTGCCTGTTTCAAACTGTACAGGGATTTCTTCAATGTGCACACATGAGACTCCCAATCATGTATCTCAAAACCAAGTGGTTGTTCTACATACACTTCCTCTTCCACTACACCATTCAAGAAAGCAGTCTCGACATCTATTTGGTGTATCTTCCATTTCATTACTGCAGCCAAAGCAAGTACTGATCTGATGGAAGTGTATCTAGCTATAGGTGCAAAGGTTTCTTCATAATCTAATCCTTCTTTCTGGGAGAAACCTCGTGCCATGAATCTTGCCTTATATTTCTCTATGCTACCATCTGCAGCATGCTTGATCTTGTAGATCCATTTGGAAGTTACAACCGACTTCCCTTCTGGTCTTGGGACAACATCCCGAACATCATTCTTCATGATCAATTGATACTCTTTGATCATAGCATCCTTCCATTCTTTCTGTTCTACTACTTCTTCATAGTTGGTAGGTTCTTTATTGATAACATCACATAGTAAGGCTACATATCTGGAGCAAGATCTGGTTCTCTTTCTTTCTCTGTGATTCTCTTATGGAGCCCCATATCTTTCTGCACCTTGGATAATTTCTTGTACCCAAGCAGGTTTCCTCTTGTGAGGATTCTTCTCCTGAGGTGGATCTACAGGTCTTTGTGGTTTTTCAAATTCTTGATCTTCTTCTTGAATTTCTTCATTCATGGTTGTATCATGAATTTTGGGTGCTTCTGCTTCTTCAATATCTTCAACAGGTCTCTTTCTGGATTTGTTGTAAGCTGTGTCTTGATCAAATGTTACATCCCTACTCACGTCGAGCTTCTTGTATCATGGGAAGTATATTCTGTATGCCTTCAAGATTTCAGAGTATCCCACAAATATACCCTTCTTTCTTGAAGGATCTAGTTTTGTTCTCTTTTCTTTTGGAATGTGTATGTACACTGGACAACCGAAATTTATGATATGGTTGACTTCTGGTTTCTTTCCGGAGAAGACTTCTTCAGGAGTCTTATTCTTGAGTACTCTGTGTGGAGTACGGTTCTATACATACACTGTTGTTCTAGCATCTTCTGCCCATAGATGAATAGGAAGATCCTGATCATGAAGTGTTGCTCTTGCAGCTTCCATGATAGTTCTATTCTTCCTTTTTGCAACCCCATTCTGGTGTGGATTGTAAGGAGTGGACAACTCCTTCTTAATCCCTGATTCTTTGCATAATTATTTGAATTCATTTGATGTGAATTCTCTGCCATTATCTAATCGAAATGTCTTGATCTTATTTTCTTTGTGGTTCTCGATCAAGGCTTTGAATTCCTTGAACTTGCTGAAAACTTCATCTTTGTTATTCATGAATTAAATCCATGTCTTCCTAGAAAAGTCATCAATGAAAGAAACATAGTATACATACTCGCTTACTGAACTTGATGACATTGGTCTGCATACATCGAAGTGGGTGATTTCCAAGATTCCTTTTGCTTTGCTTTCTCTACTTGGAAATGTCTTCTTTGTGTTCTTTCCTTTCGCAAATCCTTTGCAGACTCCTTCATGTTTTGCTTGAATTTCTGGAAGACCTTCAACAGCTTTGCTTGCAAGTGGTAGTGCTCTGTAATGCACATGTGCAAGCCTTCTATGCCAAATTTCATTTGGCTCTACTATGTCATGGACCATAGCTTGTTCTGGATGGCCCTTCAGCTTGTATAAACCTCCTTGTGTTCTCCGATCACTATTGCATCATCAATAGTATTTCCTCTTGGACACATGAGGACTTGGCCATCTACAAATGCAACCCTCATGCCTTTTCCATCTAATGCTGATATGGATAGAATATTATTCTTTAGTCCTGGTACAAACAAGACATTCTTCATTTTTATAGACTTTTCGGAGTCTAGCTTGTAGGAGGATTCACCACTACATTTTATGGGATATTGGTAGTCATCCCCAAGCTTCACCTTATGGGGTGAATTATGTTCAGATAGTTTCTCAAAGGATTCCTTGAAACCTGTCATGTGCTTGGAAGCCCCACTTTCAATAAGCCAATCTTTTCTTCCATGAGTGACATTTCTTGTGGGAGTAGAGATCAGAACATATTCATCTTCACTTGAAGAGTCTTCACTTTCTTGTTTTACCCTCTTCCTTTGAGGATCATCATCCTCAGCAATGTGAGCATGATGTCTTCTCTTGGAGTTCTTCTTCTTCTTGGATCCATTCTTATTCATGGGACAATTTCTAGAAAAGTGTCCTATTTCATCGCATTTATAACAACTGAGTTTGGATGAATCCCTTCTTGCAGTGTTACTTTTCTGATGAGAATGCTTACCTTGGTGATGATGATTTTCCCTTCTTCCTTCTTGATATTTACTTCCCATATTTTCTTCTTGAGCTGCTACCTGAGCTTCTTCTTGAGAACATTCTTCCCACAGTCTACTGAACTTGACTAACTTCTTCCTAGCACAGATTCCTTGGATGAAAGAATCCCATGACCTAGGGAGGCCATTCAATGTTGTCATCACAATTTTTGCATTCTCCACTTCTTCATCTACTGCTTCCAGTTGTTGTTTGATCTGGAAGACCCTTGTGAAGTATGACTGGATGGTCTCCTCATTCTGGATCTTGACATTCTTCAACCGGTTCATTAGACTCATCTTTCAATTGATGTTCTTCCCTTCAAACAATTTGGTTAGGGCAACAAACATGGCTTTAGGTGTCTTGAGGGAGGACACCTATGGAATGAGTGATCCTTGATAGAATCTACAATGATCCTCTTTTCCATAACCAATTTATTCTTATGTAAGTCCTGTTACCACCTAAGTTGTACTTAGTGGTTTTTTATCAAGTGAGCCTGGTGAACTGGACAAGGATAACTTGTTCAGACTTCAGAGAACCTTCAATCTTGCTTCTGGGAAGCTTTGTTGTACTATATCATATGTTCATACCCCATGGGGGAATTGTAATAAATGTTCTAGCATGATAGTGTCTGTAAAAGACTCGGTCTCTTAGACTTTATTTGTCAATCCGATCAGCCCATGGTGTTTTTTCCCTTGGTTATTATTGGTTGTTGAATAAATGACTGATAATTTCTGAGTTTTTCACTCCATACCTCCAAAGTTGGGCTGGTCAGCTTGGCATTTAGGCCTATTGAGGTTATTAGAGTCTATGTGTCAATGTATAAACATGCTAGACATCATGGTCGAGTCATATGAACATGTCTAAGTCCCCCTAGGTTTTTTCAACTTTTTAAAATTTTTGATTTTTTCAGTGTTTTTTATTAAAATTTAATTTTTCCAAAACTTAGGCTATTTTTTAATAGTTTAATTGAAAAAAATGATTTTGTAATAAAAGTGGGCCAAATAATCAGTTTCAGTCATGTAGGTGCTAATTTTCAAGCTAAGAGCACCATGTAAACCCATGGACCCACTCTTCCTAGTTTTGAGTGATTTTCCATCACTCAGGTCAGAAAGCCCCCAAAAATCATTTATTGATTATTTTAATTAATAAATTGATGAATAATGGAGCAAATCCAAAATCATAGATCAGTGGATTCTCAGCCGATTTGATTGAAATCAGTCAGATCTGAAGCAAATTGACTAGATCTGACAAATCCTTGACTGAAGGAGGTGATCAAATCAGATCCAGAGTTGATATTCAGCATCCTTTATGGGTAATTTTTCCCTCTCTCTCTCCTCAACACGTTTTGGCTCATCTGGATGAGTTTTGGTGGATGTTTCAGTCGACAGGTTGAGGTGTTAGTCAGATCAGCTCTCCGATTGACAATTGCACTCAGTGAGACTCAGATCTGGCTCAGTTAGACATAGATCAGGCATTGATGGACTCTCCATCAGCATATTGTTTCTATCTCCTTGGGATTTGCACCCCCCTGGGCTGGATCTCCTAGTTTTTGTATATATCCAAGCATAACAGCCTCTTCTAAGCGAGTTAGAACTGGGATTGAGGTGCTGCTACTATTGTACTGTTGTAATTCTTCATTTGAAATAAATAAAATCTTTGGAGGCTATATGGTGTTGTGCCATTACATGTGTGGATGATTATTGCCATTATTTTACTGAGGTAACCTGTATCTATATTCATTTTTTGCTAAATTGCTTGTAGATCCGTTGTCAAGATTGATAATAGGCTTATTATAATCTTGATAGGAAAGGTGCTTTTCAATAAGTTTATTGACCATCTCCTTCCTTTGATGCATGTTTAGAGATATAGATTCAACATGTCCTATAAGATTATATGCATGTTATTTTGAATCTCTGTGTATGTACTAATCGGATCTCACAAGATTCCATGACTCAATCGCTAAAGATTAAGAAAGTTAACATTGGGATGGAGGAGAATCCAAAATTTGCCAACATTGGGGACTATTGGGACGAGGATACCATGGCAAAGATCATTGATCTATTGCATGAGTTTCAAGACCTGATCCCAAAAAAATTCTTAGAAGTAAAGGGGATATTGGGTGATCTAGTGGAAATGAAAATCCCGTTGAAACCAGATGCAAAAATAGTGAGACAGAAGCCATACCATTTGAATCCGTGATATAAAGAATGGGTCAAGGATGAACTTGATCAGATTCTAGATGGAGGGATTATTGAGCCCGTTAAAGAATCAGAATGGATAATTCCTATGGTGGTTCAAGAGAAGAAGATTGGGGAGGTCCAAATCTATGTCGATCTCAGGAAACTGAATGATGCTTGCATGCATGATTACTTCTCAACGTCATTCACGGATGAGGTTCTTGAGGGAGTAGGTGGTCAAGAAATGTATTCCTTCACAAATGGATTTTTTGGGTATCAACAGATCCAAATTGCAAAGGAATACCACCACACAACCACATTTGTCACCGAATGGCGTTGCTTTCAGTACACAAGTAATGCCCTTCAGGCTGAATAATGCGCCTGTGGTATTCTCTCGAGTTGTCGTTGCTACATTTAAATATTTTATTCCAAATTTTTTATAGGTATATATGGATGACTTGACAGTCTATGGATTGATCAAGGATCACTTGCAAAACCTACGCTTGGTGCTGGAGAGGTGTCAACAACATCAGATTGCTTTGAACTCAAAGAAGTGCATATTTTTTGCACCATTTGGGATACTATTGGGTCATATCATATGTAAGCAAGGGATTTTGGTTGATCCAGTGAATATTATGCTCATTCTGAGCCTAACACCACCTACAAATATGAATATGATTTGCGCGACACTAGGGCATATTGGGTACTATTGCAAGTTTATCCATGATTATGCTGTGATTACTACGCCCCTAGAGAAACTGATAAAATAGGATGTTGCATTCATATGGAGCCATGAATGTTAAAGTAGCTTCGATACATTGAGGGACAATCTGGCTTCATCACCCATTGTTATGGAGAGAAATTCCTATGGGTTGGGGTACCACAACAGACAGCTTGACTCCAGAAATCAATCCTTTCCAATATGCAAGAGAAACCAAATATATAACACTAAAGGATCTCGATTCGTACCTTATCCTGGACAGTTGATGTAGATCCCCGTTGATCTTTCCAACTCCAGCTTGTATTGATAAATTGCTTCCTCAACAATCAGCTAACAAGACAAGCATGCTATATATATTTGTGTTAGACCTACTCTAGCATATATAATCAATAACATATAAGCATTTAAAAGCATCCATGGATAAAATAATCATTTAAACACATATTATTGGATAGGAAAAGATATTTATATTAATATAAAAACAGATATTACAAGAGTGACAACCTCTGTCGACACGTCTGTGAATCAGAGAAACTGAGTCCCCCACTTGGGCCTCCACCACTTCAATCCTCCATCTCTTGATAGCAAGCTCACAAGCAAAAGGAAATCTTGGGAAGAACACAAAAGTGCTCCAAGGGACAAAGGGATGCAAACTCAAGTATAAGCTTCGACAACAATGGACTATAGTTTCTTTGCTCTCAATTCCTCATTCCTTCAATGTATCCAAAGGGTTCCTTATATGGCTCTTCAATGGGGTAATGAAGGGTTGAATTCGAGTGATCTCAAGGCATATTGAAGGCTAGGAGACAAGTGAGTTGGATCCACATCAAGGAAAAATCCAAAATAATTTGGCCTTTTGCACACATCCCGATCTACGCGGTTTTAGGGGTCAAATCTGTGTATGTACGTGAGAAAGGGTTTAAAAGTCGCGTATGGAAATTTTAGCATGTTTTTAGGGATGATATTGGAAACATCAAAGGTAAAAAATGGTCCATGGGGTCTAAAGAGTCTGCAGAGGGACAGGGAAGGCCATAAAAGTGTGATTCACCATGTGTGGTAAAATTAGCTATAACAGATGCCCCCTAATGTGTGAGGTCAGAGGGGTCATACGATGGCTGAAATACATTATAAGTCCATCCTAGAAGTGGAGTGATGAAGAACCCAGTGGAAGGCCATCCACCCAATCAACATAATACAATGATACAACTCTGCATATAACTGGAAGTACATATAGTAGTCCCGGATACATAAGAGTACAATGGCCATGGATAGGCATGATACAATATATGACATGAGTGGTCATCGCCATGTACAATATACATAGATCAGAATCTCCATGATGAAGATATACAAATGATCATGATCTCCATAATGGTTGAAGATATATAATGGACCAAAATCTCCATAATGGTTAGAAATGTCTGACATATACTGGAATCAAGTCACGAGAGCTGAAACTTCATGAACACTGGCATGATCAAGGAGGTAGCATATAAGAGATGCCACCAATCTGGAAAGTCTTCTACAGAAACCGCTACGAGTACATGTCCTACTATGTGAATAGAGGTGTCGAGTTCAAACATAGTAGTCCATCGTCTGATTACCGGTCGTTGATGTATACAGTTAACAGACGCGAAATCACCCACTGATAATGATAATTGGAATCAAGGTACTAGAATGAAAACTAACAAGTGTGAATAAATTTGTTGAGATCGAACACTTGAGAGAATCCATCGATTAGGGGACATTGATGTATTCCCAAAAATTGTCGATGATGAGAGAACCTACCACTGATGACTGCAAGTCTCAAGGCACTCAAAAATGACTCTAGATTCCAATCCCAGAATAAATGATCTGAAGTCGATGGGATGAAATCCATTGGAAGGAAGGCATTAATGCATCCCCCATCATCCAACATGAGGTACTCAGCAAGGCTGTATAATGTGGAAGAACTCTATCATAAGCTACACGAACCAATAACTGTACTGGGAATGGTTGACATGCAAAATAAAGATAATTGAGGAATTGCCGACTCAGGTTTCAACTTCCTTCGGACAAGATCATAACAACAAATAGTGATTGAATGTAGGCAGCATAGCCTCAATATACAAAACTGGGCATATCTGCAACACAGGAGTCATTGATAGAGGCTCCATAGGTACTAGAAGCTTAACAAGTCAGTGGAGATAAACTTAGATAAACGAGTACAGCTCCTAAATTCAAACTATTAACCCAACCAATGGATGTGATATACAGTGCTCTGTTCGAAGGGGACACGACTTGATAGCTGCCAAATATAACATCTTTCCTTGTCCATCTTTTTGGTTTTTAAATTTTTTTGGAATTTTTCAAATATTTGAAAAGCTTGAAAAAGAATAAAATTGCTTTCAAGTTACAGACTAGGAGGAGATGATTTTCAAATGGGAAAACAAACTAGTTCCAAGCAATAGAACATACCTATGCTCAATGCAAGGATACATGTGTAGGATAGCGACACTCAGGGGAAAGTCCCCTCTCGGTAAAAATAGGGAATCAAGCTGCAAAGGATATATTAAATGGATCTGTGTCGCTAGACATGAGACAAGCTCTGGCTATATGGTTGATACTCAAAGTCAGGGAAGACGACATAAGGCTCAATAAGGCAGGCAAAGCTCATGATAATGCAATTACAACTTGAAATAAGGGATTCCTGAGGAAACAAGCCAACAAAAGATCAAGAGGAGTATGAAGCTCTTGTGAAATGTCATGGCGGTACAATACAATGGACTCCCACACCCTAAAGGACAAACTGTTGACATGGGCACCAAATGCAAATAAGGAGCTAACTAGGGTACCCATGTAAGGTCAAGCTCTACAATTCACATCATGCCACTTCTAAAACAACAAGAAGGTTCTATGACATGATATAATGGGTTCGTACCTATGGTTATAATGAAATGGTCATAAGGTCATGCAAAATGAAAACGAGGGTGAAACCAAACCTATATGCCATTTTTAAACATCATACTTGAAATCGACACGAGCAGGTCAAAACAACAGTTGAAACAATGCTCAAAAAGGTCTCCTAGATCATATATTAGTTAAAAAAAGGTCCAATAGGATTAGAAAAGGTCCAAACTATAGAAAAGGGGGTAAAAATTTTCAAAAATTTGAAAATTTTCTATAAATAGTAAAAAATTCAAAACATTATATAACATTTGAAATTTTTACCCAATTGAGCTCAGAACTTCAAACGCGAATTACAGGAGATCCAGCCGGCGGAATCCGACACCATTTTTTCTAGGTAACTTCCCATGCCCTACTCTTTCATTTACATGCAAAATTTTCAATTTTCCATAGTTGAATTTGATTCATAGGCCATCCTAAATTATGCACCATAGCTCACATGGAAATCGGGGGTTTTTCTGCGTATAGGGCTAGATATACGTGGAAAAGGGGCCCAAAGTCACGTACATGCACGGCTGTTTTGCAAACAGTCACATATGCAGCCATGTTCAAGGTTTTTTAAGATATCTAATGACCTAAACTTGAATTAAATGTGTAGGATGGTTCTAGAATGGAGGGAACGAGAGCATGGGGATGTAGAAGAAGTAGTAAGGGCTGATCTAATGTATCAGCAAGCTCTTCGTGCATGCAGGCTCTACAAGTTTTGGTGTCTTGGTGGCTTAAGGACAAACCAAGACTATTGTAGATGCTAGTAGACTACTGGGATCCTGACTTAGAGTCCTTCCAGATCGATGGGATGTCCCTCACCATAGAAGTGGAGAACATATACTTTACTACTAGATTGTCTCGACGGGGGGAAGTGGTTAACCTACGTTCTCGTAGGCCTGGAGGTGGCCTCACCATAGATGAGTACATAGCAGTTTACTATTATCCGGACACGGAGAAGGTTTGGAGTCAAATCCCAACTAACTCCATGTAGGTGCTAGGCCTAAAGGCCATACTACTGACACTCAACAGGATAGCAGGGCTAGCCTCACTCCACCAGGCCTCGCAGCCCCTGATGTTCTATGCAGTGGAGTGCATGAGGCCCACAGTTTATGATTGGAGTATTGTGTTGTTGAGCAACATGAAGCAACAGCTCAGCGACTGCAAGATGGGTAGAGTGCAAAACTTCGGTTTCAACAGTATACTGAGCACGTTCTTCTTTGAGCATGTTCCAGGATTGAGCCCTAGAGTTGAAATTCCTCTTCACGGGGTTATAGATCTAGCCCAATGGCGTTGGGAAGATGCGATGTAGAAACTGGGTGGAGGTAGGGTTTCCAACCCCTATCCAGCTGATTTCTTTCCATGGTGGCAGTGGAAGATAGTTGCCATTGATGATTACCCCTATGGGGATATATTTTCAGGGAGACCCCAACATGCCACTACCACCAGGATCGGCATACGGTGACATTGGTAATGAATCCCAACCCTCTTTTTTTTGAGTTATTTAATTTTTTTTGTGTTTTTTGATATATAGAATAAAAAAGACATGTTTTTGCGTGACGACACATAGTGACATCTGTCATATGCATGCAGATGTAGGACCATGGTGGCCTGAAGGCTTCCCTCGTCATAGACGGAGGGGAAGAGGAGATGACATTATGGGTGTGGGTGAGGAGCAAATGCTCCAAAGCATTCATACAAACTTTGTGTAGCTGACACATAGGGTACCTATGGCGCAAGTCGAGGACTTGCCTGAGGCTATGCAGCGTCAGGTGGTGGGTGTACCATGAGCATGGGTGCGGTTATTTTGATGGCTAGCTAGAGCTGTCATGACGTTCTATGATCAGAACCCCCCTCCTCCTCCCCAGGATTAGATACCTAGGAGAGATACATTTTGTACTACCGTGTATTTATATTTTGGTGGCTTGGAAGCCCCATTTTTTTATTATGACACTTATGTATTATCACATTTTGGATGTTTATGAAAAACTTTTATGATGATCGATTTATTTATTTACATGTGTAAAAATGTATGTTTGTGATGAGCTTATTATCTATGAAACAAATGCCAATCTAACACATAGTTAGCATATGAGTCACATGATTATTAATTCTTGGAACATGTATGTATGTTATATTGTCAAATTTCAGTTCTAACAATCTCACATGTAAGAATATTCATAATAATGTTGGATCCCTAACATGATACAAGCCATTAAGTTGTGACACCACTAACTGTGAATCAAGATGTACCTCAAGAGAGAGAACACCATGTGAAATGGCATCCCGTACAAGCTCAATAATGACGCTATACTCAGCAACATTGTTTGAAGAGGGCCATAAACATACGCCTCTTGAAGACAATACCTGACCCGTAGGAGTATAAATCACCCAAGCAGCAGAGGCTGAGTGTTGAGTGTGATGCCTTGCACCATCCACGAATCCTATAAAGATGGAAGAATCCATTGAAATATACCATAATAAATGGAAGCTAATCAACAAACCCGATCACCATAAGGAAACACTTAACTATTTAAAATACTGTACAATAATATACAATAGTCAGCCCTGGCTGAAAATCATGCATAGTACTTTTTAAAGTAGAGCCCATTTCTAGGCTCCGCCAAGGCTGTCCCCTCATAATCCACTAGCTCATAAGCACCCTTCTCTAACACATGTTTAACAACGTAAGGACCATGCCACATGGGGTTGAATTTTCCTGCCCCCAAGGGTTCTTTAGCTTTATCCCACAAAGGACCAAATATCCCTCACTAAACTTCCTTGGATGGACAAATTTATCATACTGGACCTTAACACGATGCTTATTCACTTCTAGAGCCACCAAGGAATCTCAGCATTGCTCATCAAGCTGCTCTAAGTGGACCAAATGCTCCTCCAATGGGGAAGTTTCTAGTAAGAGTTCTATGGATAGCTTCAAATAAGGGATCTCACACTCAACCAGCAATACCGACTCCACTCCATGTACAAGATGATATGGAGAAAAACCTGTGGCAGTCTTAACATTGGTCCTATAAGCCCACAAAACATGATATAACATGATGTGCCAATTAGTCTTGCTTTCTGCAATGGTTCGTTGGAGAATGGACTTGAGTGATTTGTTCACTGCTTCAACCTTTCCATTTGCTTGAGGGTAGTAAGAAGAGGAATGCTCCTGCTTATACCCTAACTTCGAGGCCAACTATTCCATCATCCGATTCTGAAAGTGCCTACCATGGTTAGTCACAAGCTCCTTCAGAATACCGAACCAAGTAATAATCTAGTTGAATACGAAGTGTGCGGCTGTCTCACCGTCGGATTTAACTGTAGGCATAGCCTCAGCCCATTTTGTGAAGTAGTCAATAGCCACGATAATATGGTGATGCCCCCTAGCTGAAGCTTGGTTATAATCCATGAAATCAAGTCCCCACTTAGTAAAGGGACCGGCGGTGATAATGGGATGTAACGGGGCAGGACGTGAGTGCATATTACGTGCAAACACCTAGTAAGAGTGGCACTTCTTGACCACATTGAAACAATATTTAAAGATCGACAGTCAGAAATAACCCGCTCTCAAGATTTTTTGGGCTATAGAAATCCCAGATAAATGACCACCACACACCCCTCCATGGCAATCATTCAGCACAAGCTCAGCCTCCTCATGAGTTGAACAATGATGTAAAATGGAATCTACCCCACGGTGGTATAATGTGTTATCCACTATGAGGTAATTCTTGGATATGTGACATAACCATCGTCATTCATCCTGTGAAAGGTGAGTAGGGACCTTCAATGTTTGTAAATATATGATAATATCCCCATACCATGGATCCAAAGTTGAGATCAAGAAGATGTTCTCATCGACAAATGTATCTTCACAAACTTCCTCCTCCTCCTCGCTTGGGAAATAAGATATAGGCTCCGCAAAAATCAACGATTTCTTCGATTTTTCCCAAACAAACTCGAGATCAAATTCTTACAAGATGACAATTCATTTATTATACTTCCCCCAATCATCCTTCTAGTGAGGATGAACTGAAATGGATTGACATGGGCTACAACCATGGTCTGGCGAAGGAGAATATATTGTCTCAATATTTGAACCGCATGAATGGTAGCTAAGGCAAGATTCTCCACATGGGAATAATGGATCTACGCATCTATAAGGTTTTGGCTCAGATAATATATGACATGCTCTTGCAGCTCCTCGTCTTCTTGAACCAAAACCATACCAATTGTCTCCATGGATGTGGCCGCATAAGGTAGAAAGTCACGGCTATATTCGGGAAGGAGAATATATTGTCTCAATATTTGAACCGCATGAATGGTAGCTAAGGCAAGATTCTCCACATGGGAATAATGGATCTACGCATCTATAAGGTTTTGGCTCAGATAATATATGACATGCTCTTGCAGCTCCTCGTCTTCTTGAACCAAAACCATACCAATTGTCTCCATGGATGTGGCCGCATAAGGTAGAAAGTCACGGCTATATTCGGGAAGGAGAATATATTGTCTCAATATTTGAACCGCATGAATGGTAGCTAAGGCAAGATTCTCCACATGGGAATAATGGATCTACGCATCTATAAGGTTTTGGCTCAGATAATATATGACATGCTCTTGCAGCTCCTCGTCTTCTTGAACCAAAACCATACCAATTGTCTCCATGGATGTGGCCGCATAAGGTAGAAAGTCACGGCTATATTCG
>LPNX010754195.1:112890-123062 GCA_001517045.1 Pseudotsuga menziesii
GGTGGACTAATCACCAGGGCTGATGCTAAGGCTCACTTAATCACATCAAAGGAATCCTGGGCTTGCTCATCCCAGCAAAAGGTAGTGTCCTTCTTCAAAATATGCATGAAACCTCTAGTCAAATTGGAAAAATTAACGATGAATCTACGTAAGAAGTTTTCCATGCCTTTCAAACCTTGAAGATGTCTAATGTTTCTCGGGGGAGACAATTGAAGTATTTCCTCAACCTTTAAAGGGTCGACTCTTATACCCTCCTTGGAGACAATGAACCCTAATAAGCAACCATACTTCATGCAAAAGATGCACTTATGAGGATTTAATCTGGCCAAATAATGGCGGCACCTTTCGAACACTAGTCTCAAATGGTAGGAATGACGCATTATCATACAATAATGGGTAGCAAGGTCATCCAAAAAGAATTCAATAATCAATTTGAGATCATGGAAGATCAAGGTCATAGCCTGCTGAAATGTGGCTCTGACGTTTTTAAGGCCAAAAGGCATCTTCCGATATGAAAACGTTCCCCAAGGACAAATAAAGGCAGTTTTATGTTATTCCTTAGGTTTAATCTGTATTTGATTGTATCCAGAAAAGCCATCCATAAAGGAAAATACCTCGCTTCCCACACACTCATCCAAAATTTGATCAATAAATGGTGTGCGAAAATTGTCCTTATGACAGGCACGATTCAAGTCACGGAAATCAGTGCATATGCGGATCATTCCCTGTTTCTTATCCACCAGAACGGGGTTTGAAACCAACTCCGTCAAGGGAACGGGATAGATAAAATTGGAATTCAATAGTTTTTCTATCTCTACCTTAATCGCGGGTGCTTTCCTAGGATTCACCGCACGCAAGCGTTGTCGAATAGGCTTAGCATTGGGATAAGTTTTAATGTCATGTTCAACAATGCAAGGGTTGATAATTGGCATTTCTTCATATGACCAAGCAAATACATCACAAAATTATTTGAACATCTTGGTATACTCTTGAATCTCAGCATGGGAACATTCTGCCCCAATATAGACATTCTCAATCTTTCCAGGATCGTGAGAGATATTGATAGGAATGGTAGGAGATATATTTTCCATGTTTCCATTAGGCATCGAACCAGGAGAGCTCAATGGAACCATGGGACTACCAATTCTCTCACTAAGAACCTCCCTAAAGTTTTCATGCTTCAAACGGTCAAGCTCGAGAAGAAAACAAGATCTATGATACAAATCTTCCCAAGGTGGCTCAACCCTAGACATGGCCTCAATAATAGCTTCATCTGAAAGAAAAACACTATCAGGGTAGTCATGTGTGTCAGAAGATTGAATGGCCTATGCAGGCAGTACATATGGGTCCTCCTCCTCCATCTATGAAGAGGAAGGACTAGGCTCTGCAACACATGCAAGATTAGCTTGATACTCTATCATAGTTGTAGGCAACGTCACATCCATCTCGATGGGCTCACTCGAAGGGCTCAGTGTAGGAATAATCCAAGGATATTCCATATGGGTTGTGCGAAAAGACACTGATCTCAATGATGACGAAGCCTCACCAGAACTAGACCCTATCATAAAAACAGGTGTAGGACAACTAAAGCTTCCCATAAGCGATGGATACATGCCAACACCCACACTCCCATTTTTCAGCTGAGAGTGCTCTACAATCAGGATGGAAGCTCCCGAAGATGCAGTAACCGACAGATTCTTGAATGACGTTTGATCAATCGTAAATATATTCCCATTAAATAGAAATCATACAACTCAAAATAGAGAATAAGCTATGGCTTGCATACTATACATCCAATTCCTACCCAGCAACAAATTGTAGTCAAGGGGCGCATCAACCACCTTGACCTCTATCGCATCGGTCTTCCCTCCCAAACGAACCTTAAGAGAAGGAAGAATCTCGTGTGGTTGAAACGATCTCCCATCAAAAGAAGTCAACATGGTACTTGATTTAGACAACTTGGGGGAACCCAAACCCTTCCAACATGCCAAATACATCACAGAAGCAGCAGTGCCTTCATCAATCACTATGAGTTTGATGATCATGTTAAGACATTCTACATGAATCAAGAGAGACACGTAGTAAGGAAAGTGAGGCTATAGTCCCGCAGTTTCAAATTTGATGATGAAGGAAGAATTATCATCGTTTACACCAAGGGTAGAAAGCAAATTCTTCCTTTGCGAAGGAAAACTATGAAGTACTTCAAGTGCAGACATCGCACAAGGAGTGTGGCCCAAATCCTCGACAACAGAATAGTTTTGGGCGGCTTGGGCATTAAGATTGTTCCCTGAACTCTTAAGTACTCCCTTAGGAATGAGAGGTGCAATTTCAGGTTTATCCACAGGTTTTTCAATACACAAAGGACTCCCAGGTGGATCAGGTTCCTTTCCAAGGTCTGGTTGTGACGAACCATAGTCCTTCACACGAGTCACAACCTTAGTAGCACAAACCATGTTGATGCAACCATGACCACTAGCCACCAGCGGATCTTGATCCCCACCAAACTGATCATGGGTCCTCGAGTTCATGTTTTGATTATGAGGTAAAGGGTTGGTCAGCATAGCTGGGCCCTACACTATGAATCTCAAGGCTTCATTGATTTGAGGGCACAAGTGAGTGAGGTGGTCCTCCTTACACAACTTGTAAGGAAACGTAACCTTACGTTTAGACTGTTTGTCCCCCTCAAAATATTGGGAGTTCTTGTCATTAGAATTGGCATTTTCATTCCTATTCCCACCCTTACGATTGTTCTTACCCTTCTTCTTATTCCTTCCAGGTTGTTGGTTACCCTTCTGGTTCGACGATTGCACCGAAAGCACACTCACCATTTGGGTGGGTTGAAATGAAGCCATGGCTTGTCTCGAGGTAGATTGGTTGATAGACAATTGACTGACCTTTTGCACAACCGAATCCGCAGGTTTGGCACTCATACAATGAATCCGCAGGTTTGGTCCAGGTTTGATCTTAGGGTCGAAACTAGAACGCAGAGCATTAGGAATGATCTCATATAACAAACCGGATTGAGCATAAATCAAGTCCAATTCCCATGTCCTAAAAATGGCTTGTTCCTCATTTTGAACTCCGGATGTAGAAACATCATTCGCTATATAAGGCAGTAGCAATTTAAGGAACCACTCGAGGAGAAACTCCGGTGGTATGAAGGCTTTAATCAATCTCTTCCATCTATGCCACTCTTGGATATTTTCTGAGATATGCATGGATTTCTCTTGCTAAAATGTCGACAATAGTTCCATACCAACATCGTAATGCACTGGTAGCTGGAAGTGGTTGATAAAAGTCATAGCTAGGTCATCAAACAAAGCGAATGCCCCCTAGTTAACTCTATGTACCATTTTGCAGTAGGCCCTATAAGGGTGCATTGAAACAGGCTTAAACAGATTGAATCTTCATGTAAGGAATTAGAAGAGAACCATAGGTGAACTATAGTAACATGTTCACTCAGATTTTCTCCTAGTTTTCCCTCGAATTTGGGGATGTCCGAGGGAATATTAATAGGGACAACCGGCCGCGGCTGGGTCATGAGATATAGGATCATTAATTAGTCTCGACAAGTCAGGAATATTTAGCGTTGCGAGGAAAGGGAGCCTAGGATGAGCAGGTCAATGCCCCGCTCCCTGATAATTTTGGTTCACATAAGGCTGATTACCGTAACCACCATGGCCTTGGCCATAGTTCCCTCCTCTCGTTTGACCCATGTAGGGTGGCATGGAAGCACCATAATGTGGTGTACCTTGACTATGTGGGGATACAAAGCCATAATTCAGAGAGTAAGCGGGTTGTTGATACCCGTACCCATAAGGTGAATAACTCTGTCCATACTACGATCCATGATAAGGTCCATAAGAAATCCCATGAGATGTCCCATGAGAAACCCCATAAGTAGGAATAGACGTTCTGAAATTAGTAACATGACCTCCAGAAGTAGGAATGTGACCTCCCAAAACAACACGAGGTACTTGACTTTGAGACATAACTATGCGAGTAGCAGCAGTCCAAACATGACTCGTAGCAACATTCAAGCCCGAAGGACCATGTGAATGTGGGGGAGGAATAGCATTCAAAGAACTAGTAATAGAGGACGAAGGGACATGTGAAACTATGTAAGTGGTGTTCCCTATAGTCACTTGTCTAGGTTCTAGTATCTGAATAGGGATACTAGCACTAGGTCTAGGGTAGACATAAGATGTGACCTCCACCGCCAGGATGGAGGGTGCAATGTAACTCATGTTCCCAAATCTCTCCACATGGTAGTGACTAGGAATGCCTCCAGGCATGGTGTTAGGTTCAAAATCTGACTCGACATGCTGAGCCAAATCATGTGTAGGAATACCAGACATGTCATAACTAATGTTCACAGGTTCAGGATGAGTCTCGTCTCCTGGAAACCAATATCGGTAACCTGTGAATGAGGGATCATACCCAGTGTGTGTAGGTATATCAGGTGAAGGGTCATATGTAGGAGTAGGATCTTCTTCCTCCACTTCATGAAGTGAAGAAGGTAGCTCAGGAATTTCATCTTCATGATCTCCCATTGTGTGTGAATCAATGTGATAAGGTGGAAGTCCTGCTAAATGATGAGAATGGAAAGAAGCCTCACCTGAATCCACATTGACTCAAAAAATGAAAAAGTCTCTCTAATTATGCAAACCCTAAGCAATCTATGGTGCATAGAGCATACACCAATAAAATCTAAAGCCAAACATAAGAAATCAAGGGTAGGATAAGTGAGCTCCCGAATGAAGCAGGTATGTCTCACCTAGGAGAGGCTTGAGACTCCCATACACAACAAGCAGAGGTTCGTAACCAATTATTGTGGTCCTCAGCTTCAACGCATATAGCGACTGTGTTTTCCAACCCCAACTTGGCCAAGACACCTATAGAATAACCCCTGCAAAGTACCCCCTCGATAACCTAGGTAAGGAAACTAAGGTCACCTCAATATAATCAATGCTTAGGAGAACAATTGCAGGTGGGATTGATCGTATGGGCAGGGTAGCAAAGCCCGAAACTCTCTAAAGAGCCCCTAGATACGAATACAATCCTGAAAATATCTTTGTTGCTACTCAGTTATGACTAGGGGTCATCCCAATCAATAACCGCTCACACTGCCTCATGCTTAACTCCCTTGTAAGAGGAGGATCCTGAGAAACACTAATTATACCAAGGAATTTCACACTCTCACCTGGACAGACACATACATATTGTTGTTTAGTGGTCTTGGAGAATTTACTCACAATGAACTATTCCAAGGCCCTAAAACCTAATCTTGTTGGTGTACCCTATCAAAGAAAATAGTGTAATCCATTTTAATTAAGTGTTGATTTTATTTGGCTTTATTACTTAAAAGAGGTAGATGTTCATGCAACCAATGGTGTTATGATGCAACATGAAGAAAAATGCACACCTAACAAACAATGCAAATGCATTGTGTCGAATGAAAAACAGGGCATGCTACTACGTGAGATGCAAAATTAATTGACAAATGCAATCATTTCTATATGAAATCTTGACTAATACTTCTCTAAGCAAACATAGTGCAAGTAATATGCTAAATGCAAAATGCAATGCATAATGATGCAAAGAAGCAAATATTTTTGGATTTTTTGAATAAAAATGAGATAATAGAGCAAAAGAATGACTCTACCACCCCCAGACTCTGCAAGCACAATGAAACAGCACTCACGCAAAGTACAAAGGTAAAAGAGACCTAATGCACTAATCCCAAAACAAAAAATAAAAAATGCAATGACAACATTCTTAAAAAAAAAAATTACCCTAAAAAAGGTGTCTCTGGTCAGGAACAGAGGTGTATACAGACTCTAGCAGCATCAAAGGAGACTCAGTAATCATCAAAATTCACCCAGCAATAAATATCCCTTTAAAAGGAAAAACTAAGGGCATAGACGACTGTCTGCAGGAAACCCACGTATGTACGTAGCTATAGCAGTCAAAACCGCGTGTACATGTGACTGTGAGTTAAAAACTCACGCACATGAAGAAAAATGTATAAAAAAATGAAGGCAAATAGATAGGCCGAGACAAAATTCACACCAATCAGAAACTACCAAGAAAACATGCCCCCAGACCCAACTTAGAAATAGAGAAATAAGAGCAATTCAAGAACATTGAATGCCAGTAAAAACTCCCAAAGGACAACTACTAGGAACTCCCCAGCGGAGTCACCAATTCTTTTATGGAGAGAAATTCCTATGGATTGGGGTACCACAACAAACAGCTTGACTCCAGAAATCAATCCTTTCCAATATGCAAGAGAAACCAAATATCTAACACTAAAGAATCTCGATTCATACCTTATTCTGGACGGTTGATGTAGATCCCTGTTGAGCTTTCCAACTTCATCTTGTATTGATAAATTTCTTCCTCAACAATCAACAAACAAGAAAAGAATGCTATATATATTTGTGTTATACCTACTCTAGCATATATAATCAATAACATATAAGCATTTAAAAGCATCCATGGATAAAATACTCATTTAAACACATATTATTGGACAGGAAAAGATATTTCTATTAATATAAAAATAGAGATTACAAGAGTGACAACCTCTGTCGACACGTTTGCGAATCAAAGAAACCGATTCCGCCACTTGGGCCTCCACCACTTCAATCCTCCATCTCTTAATAGCAAGCTCACAAGCAAAAGACAAGCTTGGGAATAACACAAAAGTGCTCCAAGGGACAAAGGGATGCAGGCTCAAGTATAAGCTCCAGAAACAATGGACTATAGTTTCTTTGCTCTCAATTCCTCATGCCTTCAATGTATCCAAAGGGTTCCTTATATGGCTCTTCAATGGGGTAATGAAGGGTCGAATTTGAGTGATCTCAAGGCATATGGAAGGCTAGGAGACAAGTGAGTCAGATCCACATCAAGGAAAACTCCAAAATAATTTGTCCTTTTGCACACATCCCAATGTATGTAGTTTTAGGGGTCAAATCCGCATATGTACGCGAGAAAGGGATTAAAAGTCGTGTATGGAAATTTTATCATGTTTTTAGGGATGATCTTGGAAACATCAAAGGTACAAAAATGGTCCATGGGGTCTAAAGAGTTTGCAGAGGGACAGGGAAGGCCATAAAAGCGTGATTAACCATGTGTGGTAAAATCAGCTATAACACCCATACCTATGTTCCCCAATTGGACTAAGGAGTTTCACACCCAGGTTGATGCCTTGTCAATTGTGCTGGGAGTGCTACTCGTGCAACCAGGAGAAGGAGATTTGGATCATCCAATTGCATTTTCTATCATGAAGTTATCCTTTGCTGAGAAGAATTACATGACCATAGAAAGAGAGGGGTTGGCGATGGTATATGTGCTATAGAAATTCAAGAATTATCTCTTGGGAGGTTACTTCAAGATGTTCATTGACCATTCAGCTTTGAAGTATCTAGTCAATAAGCCTCTAATGGGGGGGAATATCTATCGCTAGATACTTCTCTTTCAGGAATTTGATTTCAGAATAATTGTGAAACCAAGACGCCTAAATGCTGGTCCTGATCATCTGTCCTGCATTGAGATAGGTGAAGAGCCCATGAATATTGATGATGGATTACCGGATGCACAGTTGTTTTGAGTTGATATCACAGATGACCATTATGCACTGATAATTCAATTCTTGGCAACTAGAGTTTCACCGAAGGAGATGACAACCAGTCAAAAGAAGCAGTTTGTAGTGAAGGATTTAGATTTCCAGCTGATTGTGAGACATTTATACAAGCTTGGATCTGATGAGATCTTATGACCATGTGTTCTACCTCATGAACAAGGGAAAATTCTAGAATAAGCACATGCAGGAGTTGTGGGTGGACATTATGGAGGAAGGGCTACTGCACGTAAGGTACTGCATGTTGGGCTATGGTGGCCTACATTGTATAATGATGCTATAGACTATGCATGGAGATGCGATGTCTTTCAACATGTCAGGAAACCATCGCAATGAGATGAGATGCCACTTGTACCGCATGTAACTTTACAACCTTTTGATAAATGGGTGGTGGAATTTGTGGGTCCCATCAACCCTCCCGGGAAGCGAACCGGTGCACACTACATCATCACAACAATGGAATATCTGACAAGGTGGGAAGAGGCCACAACAGTTGCGGATTGCACTATTGCGATAACAAAAAATTTCAGCTTGGAAAACATCATGATGTGGTTTGGATGCAGTAGGATATTGATGAGCAACTAGGGTAGCCACTTTATCAACCACACGGTAAAAGAACTGACAGAGGAGTTGCATGTGCAGCATAAGAAAAGCACCCCATATCATCCACAGAAAAATGGAACTGTTGAAGCGTTCAACAAAATCTTGGAAACCACAGTGACAAAGGTATGTAATTCTAAATGGATAACTGGTATTTAAATATCCCTGCAATACTGTGGGCATATAGAACCACTTGCAAGAGGCTCATGGGGCAGGCATCACTCAAACTGGTATATGGGCAAGAGGCGGTTATGGCTATGAAGTACATTGTTCCTAGTCTGCGCATCGCCGCAGCAATGGTATGGGTGATGAAGAGGCACTTGAGAAGTGGGCAATGCAACTAATTCAACTAGAAGAGGACTAATTCATCACGGGCTTCTGGTAGCGTGTCGATAAGGATCAACAGAAGGCGTGGCATGACCGCCACATTAAAAACAAACAATTTTCCCAAGGATATTTGGTGTTGTTATACGACACCAAGTTCATAAAGCATCTAGGTAAGTTACAAATGCACTAGTTAGGCTTGTATATTATTCATTCAATTACTTTCAGGGGTGCAATTCAGTTGCATCAGTTAGATGGAGCGGTGTTGTTGAATCTTTTACATGGTAGCAACTTGAATCCCTATAGAATAGGGGCAAAAGGGCACACTGCCTAAGGCACTGTGCAAAAAAAAAAAAGTGGGCTCATGAGTGTGGGGCATATTCGGTTAACAAGTAGGTGATTCAATAGAGAATAGCCAGTTAGACATGGAAAAGGGTTGTGTTGGAGCAAGGGGGTGCGACAGAAAAAATATTGCACATCAGTAGGAGTCTGTGCTGAGCGAAGAGGTCTGGGACAAGGTGGTCCGCTGGAGAAAGGGGGTGCGAAAGACAAAAGATTGCACATCAGCAGGAGGCTATGCTGAGGAATGAGGGCTGTGACAAAATGGTTCACCACTAGACCAAGGTTGTGTGACTAGAAAATATGGTGCATCTACAGAAAGATACACTGAGAAGATAGGGTCATGACATGCAGAAGGGACGAGGTTTCACGATAGGCGGTCACCCGGGATAGACAAAGTGGCTCGCACTATAGGGGAATCTCCGTGACGGTGACCAGATGTCACCCAAATACTCAATAACAATTGTCGAAGAAGGAAATGATGGCATGGCCGACATCATAAGTTAATTATAGTGAATATGAAAGGCAGGGTGGCAGAATCAATGACGTATTTAGCACACATGAAGGATCAAGTCCTAATGATGCACCCGAGTGAGTCATGATGGCATTTCAGTCGAAGTTGGTGTTATAAGCTGAGACACGATAGCTGTATGAAACCTATTAGGAAATTCTGCACTAAGAGAAGTTGGAGAAGAGTTGGGTTGGGTTGTTAAAGCAAGCTCCGCTACGTAAGGCCGTGGTGGTTGAAGGGGCAATGCAAACCTCCCTAGATATAGGGAAACCTATGAGTGAGAATGTCTTTTTAGCATAAATTGATGAACAAGTTGTGAGCACGCGAGTTAGTTTGGTGGAGATAGAAGTCTCTGGCAAAGTATTCCTTGGCTATGTTTCTTCCAGTCGGTATGAGGTGCCGACTCAGACACCCATGAGGAATATGGATGGGACCAGAGTGTTGGAGACATTTACCATCATACACACTCTTCAGTCAAATTGGCCTAGTTAAACCACTATCCTAAGTTTAATTGACATCAAGGAGCATTAATTACCATCATCCCAATCACTCCCACGCCTACCTATAGTCAAGGAGGCTAACTTAGCCTTTCCTACACTCAAGGAGGCTAACTGGAGCACTCCAGGGGTGATCTGGTTGACATTCATGCACGTAATTGCTGACTGGGGGTTACTTTCAGTTCAACCAATCAGTTACAGTCAGTTAAGGCGCCTCCATGCATTAAATATATTATTTAATCATTATTTATTGATT
>LPNX010754195.1:123170-249121 GCA_001517045.1 Pseudotsuga menziesii
AATACAGAGTTCCTGCCACATTTGACTAAGTCAGCAGGAACAGGGAACCAGGTCCTTCAGGAAGAGCTGGATGAGTGTAGAAGGACCAACTGGAGAGATGCAGGATAATCCTGACTACAAGGAAGGACCAAGTGGATAGATGCAAGTTGAGCTTGACTACAAGGAAGGACCAAGTGGTCATATTCGGAGCTCCAGACTGGGCCGACAAACATTTTTTTGAAGGATGAAAGTGAATGGAGAATGATGTAGTATTCATAGAAGTTGGAGAACGATGGAATTTCCAGTTACATAAGTCTAGGATTTTGCTTAAATCTACTATAGTTGACATTTAAGGAAGCAGTTGTGGCCAAACTATAAGTCGACAAATATGGAAACAGTTGCACACTGATGCATATGTGACGGTTTCTGCTCATCAGGATTGAGGAAGACACGATGGCCAACTGACGTGGCTCAAGGACGAGCCACAAAACTTTGTTGGGGACCTATTGGTAGGGGTTTGGGGTAAGTAATTTGTGTAGTACCGCAGAGGCTATGCAAGCTCACACGACACCTCCCAATTCAAAGATAGTGCAACGAGTGGAAAACAAACCGATTTTGAATATTTTATGCATGTTTTTGTATTGATTGACCACATTTTGTGGATATAGGTAATTAGTGGTTAAATCAGTTAGGAAGTTAGTTAGAAGTGGACCTTGAATGTAAAGGCACAAGCCTATATATATATTAGAGTTGCAATTGAAAAGGGTGTGGAAATATACATGAGAGATTTGTATGACATGAGACTGAAGTGAGAGATTGAATCTTTTGTGATTTGTAAGCAACTCTGTGGATTTTTCTCTTCCTAGAAATATGACTGTTGTTTTGGATCTGTTGAGATGAAAGTAATATGATACGACAGATATTGAGATGAATCACTATTGTCCTTGTTTCCCTTTCATATGATGCGATTTATTTTCCTATTTTTATTTATTGTAATGGTTTTGTTTTATGAATGAAGAATGTCATACTGCTATGATGAATAGTTGAATTATGTGATCCTATTAGATATGTGATTGAAAAAATAGATCTATGATAAATACTGTGATATCTGATAAATGGCTATGCTAGATCTAATAGATATGCTGATAGATCATTGATTCCCCGATCCTCCTCCTTACTACCAGAAATTTGGTTCCAACAACTCTCCCTCAAACATCTTGGGTGAGACTTCATCTACTCTACAGGTGTTGCCGAGCATGATAAAACTTGTCTTAGTCAGTGCTCAGGGAGATCACGTTGGTTTGGCATCGACAGAGTGAGAACCCCTGTCGACGAGGCTTTGTTGGCGGGTTTTCACCAACAAGATGGTTCCGGGACAAACTTCTTTCAAGATAAGTATTATTGTCTATGTTAATATCTACGATTATATTTGCTTAATGAAATATGATGAACATGCCTAATGTGTTGAATTGATGAATTGCTTCCATTGTATAATTGCAATTGTATGCATCTGTGTATGTTTCTTTCAATGCATTTTAAAATTATGTTATGGGGCTTATATTTTCAGATTGGTGATGAATTGAATGATCAAATCCGTCCAAGACTTCTATTAACGGGTTGAATTTTTCGCCAGAAATCTTCATTTCCACAACTTGTGGGATGCAGGATGCAGCTTCACAATATCTATTTCCGCATATTTCCTTCTACAACTCTTCCTTTCCACAACTTGCAGGATAAGAGATGCATGATGCAGCTTCACAGTCTCTATTTCTGCAATGGTCTATTCTGAATGCGAGATGCGGGATGTAGGATCATAATTTACATATTTCTCCAATTCCGCAAACTCAATATTTTTACACGATTGATTCTTGTGGGTTGATTTTCAGCCGTTGATCTGTCTCTAGATGCAGAACAAATTTGACCATCAATTATCATCGCGATATTTCTCCGACATTCGATCTCCTTTGAGATCTTTCTTCGTAGATCGTCGACTTGATCACTGACAGGATCAATTCTATGCTATTGGGAAGTTGGAGAATTTATACTCAAACTTGAATAGAGTGAAGGCAAGATGAATTCACGTCTCTATAGATTTCTTGTTGTATCTACAACAGATCTCATGTTTTATCCAAAACATGGGATCCCCAATTTTTATATGCAAAAGGTTATGCTTAATTTCCTTAGTCATTTCGGGATTTCCATGTTTTTTATCATAATTTTCAGGTCTATGTCATGATTTGATTTAGTTAACATTTTGAAATATTTATTCATTTTTTTGTTTTTTTGTTAGTTGCATAAAGAACTATTTTTTCCCAAAAGTGTGTCTTTCCGCAACCCGCAATGTGCATTGCGGGAGCTTGGTTTTGTGTTTGAACTTTTCATCCCGCAACATGAATCCCGTAATTGCGGATTGTGGGATTTCTTTGCAAATATTTTGAAATTTTCATCCCGCAACCTATAAATTGTGGATTGTGGAAATTAGTTGGGTTAATAGATTGTGTTGTGTGTTTTCGCAACCAGCAACCCCCAAATTTCCAACCACAGATTGTGGAAAGGTTAGTTAAACTATAAAGGTGTTTGCATTCCTGCATCCCGTAATTGTGGATTATAGGGAAGACACAGCTTGTAAGTTTGGTAAAAGGAGATTTGTTACTAAAATTTGTTCATCGCCATAAAATGAAACTGCTTGGTTAAAGATGAACCTGTAAAGAAAGGTAACATATTGTTTTCTTTATTTGGTTTTTTACTTTCATTTTTTTTATATGCAGGTTCCGAGGAAGATGATGAAACACACCAGATTACAGTTATTTTTTTCCCAATACATGATTTACTTTACTCAAGATGCCAACAAAACTGCTACATTCGCCATTCATTATATTGTTGCAAAAACAATTACTTCGAGATGAAAATATATTTCCAATCAATGAAGTGAAAGGGAAGATTTTCTTATCTCTGTACTATTTTTTTATTCAGATAAGTTGTCTATTTTTTAACTAAATTTTTCAATTTGTATCTTCTTGAGATGAATAAGTTTTTCATTCAAGGCTAATTTATTTTATCCTTTATGCACAGGTTCAATGCAAGGGATTTCACCATATAATGGGATTGAGATTGACCTATCACTAATGAAATATCGAACTTGAGCACAGCTGGAGTCATCACCCCTACGATGGTGGAAAAAAAGACGGATGTTGTTGTTGTTTGCACCAACCATATGTGATGTTGTTTTTGTTTGCACCTACCATGTTTTAAATCACATAGATATTATTTTTACGAAGGATTTGGAATGATAACAAATTTTCAACACATAATATGGAGGGCAATTTAGAGGGACCTGGTTTCCTATCTAAGCAGTAGCAAATTCAACTATGAAGGGGGATCTTTGCTTATGAGAAAACATAAATTTTTTTTTTCACTTCTCTAACTTTTAGAGATCAGTTTATTGTTCTTTAAAAAGTGGAGTTGGAGGCACCGCCGTGGGGGAATTTCTGGAGGGAAAAATCAGCACAAAGGATTGAATATACTCTTCTTAATTCAGAGTTTGTAATTTATTGTAGACCTTCATTAATACAACCATGTTTTTCTTGAATATATTTCTGTTTATTTAGTTAATTTTATTTGAAAAATATTGATTTTCCTCTGCAGATTGTTCACTGTCACTGTCTAACTCATTTGCAAATTATAGGCATTGATATTTAGTTCTCGTTTTTCTTTACTTATGGCTTGTGTATCTATTTAAAATGAATTTATTTAATTAAAATTTTTATCTATTTTTGCAAATGATTCTACAGGAAATACTACAATCAATGTTAATTTTCTAATTGACATTTTATGTTACAGGTTAATCTTGAATGTTCTGAATATTAACTTATTGTTAATCAATTTTAATTGATCAATAGTAATTTGAATTGATAAGTAATTAAAAAAATTTGTTTGTGTTAAATTTATGGACATGCTTATCTATTTTCCAAATCAAGTTAACTTGCATTCGAACAACAAGCATTCTTTGAATAGGAGAGAATTAGATTAGATCTCCTTTTAGATAAATCCACTTTCTGTTGATGTTAAAGACATTTAGTTTTCCTTCATTGGAAAATAGATTCTTTCAGGATCAAGAGGACCTTAAGTGCCAGCAGAGGCCTTAATATCTGTGGGATATTACTATACCAAAAAGGATAGGGATAGGATTGTCCTTGTGCAAGGCCTTTCGAAGCCTTTTGGTTTGGGTTTTCCCCCTCTGTTGTGAGCCTTGGACCCATTCCAATAATCTACTCAACCGAGGCTTAAACAAATATCTATATGCAGAACAGATTGTGACCCTCAATTTCCATCACAATATTTCTCTGCCATTCGATATCCTTTGAGATATTTCTTTGTAGATCGCTAACTTGATCACTTACAGGATCAATTCTACGCTATTGAGAAGTTAGAGGATTTATACTCATACTTGAATAGAGTAAACGCAAGATGAATTCATGCCTCTATAGATTTCTACAAAAAAAAATCGGGAATCCATCAAAATACATACATAATTCAATGAACTTCGAGCTAGCTGTTCCTGCAACAATTAGAGTGAGCAATTATGGTCACATCCTCTCTCTAGTGGACGGGAGGGGACTGCTATATTTTTATCAATTTGACAATATGATCTTAGGATATCCTCTAAGAGAATAACATGCAAAACAATCAATCACAATTGATAATAGAAACAAAGGTTTATACTCGAGGAAACCATAAAGGAAAAACCCCACAACTTCCTCAGAGATATAATGAGCACCAGTGGTAGTAGTAAAACCCAAAGACAGAAACATGATCTCCAACAACTTTTCTCTCTCTCACTTGAGAGAGCTTCTTCTCTCTCACCTATGCACTATAGCTAGGTGAGTGTGTGTCTCAAATAGAGAGGCTCACTCTTTATTTATATTCTTTCGTTCACTTAATACTTGAATCAATTATGTAGGCTCGAGTAATCCTAACTCAGTTATGTAGGCTTGAGTAACCACAACTAGGGTAGTAATGACCCAACTTACAATGAAGGGGACTACCTCATGACTTTGAGTAATTCTTTCGATAGGAACATCAGGGTACAAGGAAATACAAGTGATTCTCCTGATAGGAGCATCGGGGATCAATGAAATACAGTATATACAAGTGAATACATTTTGAAGTTACAAATACATAAACACTCCCTCTTAACTGGGAAGGTATTCTCTTGACACAATTCATCAGCACAAGTCTTCTTCTTTGGATCATCACTAGATCATCATCACTGGATCATCATCACAGCTAGATCATCAATGGATCATCAACAAAGATGGATCATCACTAGATCATCATCATCATCACTGCTTCTACTATTTCGATCAAATGGTTCTATCCCTTCATTCTTCTCATCACAGGAATTTCTACAGATCCATCCCTTTTTCATGATGGTTGTAGGCCTAGACTCCATATAGGTCTTCCTCTACATATTCAGTCCTTTTCCATACTGGATGTAGGCCTCTACAGAGCCATTCCTTTTTCATACTAGATGTACCTCCACAAAGCCAGTCCTTTTTCATACTAGATGTGGGTCTCTACAGATCCAATCCTTTTTCATACTGGATTTAGGCCACTATAGATCTAGCCCTTTTTCATGTTGTATATACTTCCACAAAGCTAATCCTTTTTCATATTGGATGTGGGTCTCTATAGAGCCATTCCTTTTTCATACTGGATGTAGACCACTATAGAACCAACCTTTTTTATGTTGGATGTACTTCCATAGAGCCAGTCCTTTTTCATACTAGATGTGGGTCTCTACAAATCCATTCCTTTTTCATACTAGATGTATGCCACTACAGAGCCAACCCTTTTTCATGCTGGATGTACTTCCATAGAGCCAGTCCTTTTTCATACTAGATGTCGGTATTTACTGAGCCGGTCCTTTTTCATACTGAATGTAGGCCACTGCACTTATATCCGACCATGGGAGGCCCCTCCTACCACCATGTCAAAATGGCACAACACTTACATCTGACCATGGGAGGAACCAATCCTACCACTATGTCAGAAGGGCACATCACTTACATCTAACCATGGGAGGAACCAATTATACCACCATGTTAGAAGGGCACAACACTTACATATTACCATGGGAGGCCCTACCTACCACCATGTCAAAAGGGCACAACACTTACATCTGACCATGGGAGGCCCTGCCTACCACCATGTTAGCCTGAGGGATCATAGACTCATCACTTCCTCTTGGAAGGAACCTCTATCTAGAGAACACTAAGCTTCTCCTGGAAGTACTCAAACTTCACTCTGGCTAATGGATTAGTCAACAAATCAAATATATGTTCATCTATCACAACATACTAGAGATTCACTACTTCCCTTTGCACCATATCCTTGATATAGTAGTACTTGATCTTGATATGTTTTGACTTGTCATGGAACACTGGGTTCTATGACAACTTCATACAACTATGGTTGTCGCAATATATACAAGTAGCATCTAAGTAGAGATCAAACAAATCAGACAGTAGCTTCCTCAGCCATACTACCTCACAAATAGCTGAACAAGTTGCAACATAATCTTCTTTGGCTGTACTCAGTCCCATGCAGGATTGCTTCCTGCTAAACCAAGAGATCACACCTGATCCCATACTAAAGAAACCCCCATAAGTGCTCTTCCTATAAATGGCATTTCCTACCCAATCTTAATCCACATAACCCTCTAGCTTAATCTTCTGATTCACCTCATACTTGAGCCCATAATCAACTATACCCTTTAGGTACCTCAGAATATGCTTTGTAGCAATCAAGTGAACATGTCTCGGATCTATCAGTTACTGGCTCAATCTGTTCATAGCAAAGAAAATAGTAGTTCTTTTTTCGTCAGGTACATCAAGGACCCAATCATCTGACGATACATCGTAGCACCAAGCGACTCTAATGAAGCATCACTCAAGAGCTTCAGTTTTGATGCTATAGGTATGGTCATGGTGTTGTAGTCCATCATCCCATACCTCTTTAGGATCTCTACTGCATACTTCCCTTGTCCAAGGGAGATTCCATCTGCATTCTGCCACACCTCCATGCCTAGAAAATAATGCATCATGCCCAAGTCCTTCATCTAGAACTCGGCATCAAGCTTACTCTTTGTATCAGCAATCAACCAATTCTCACTTATTATAAAAATATCATCTACATACAGTAGTCCTATTACTGGGTTCCCTTCTTTAATCTCGTAGTAAAGGTTGGAATCCGCTTTACTCTTGGTAAATCCCAAACTGGTCAGGAAGCTGTCAATTTTGCCGTACCATGTCTTGAGTTCTTGTTTCAAACCGTATAGGGATTTATTCAAATATTTACACACATGAGTCTCCCTGTCATGTGTCTCAAAACTGAGTGGCTGCTCGACATACACTTCCTCTTCTACTACACCATTCAAGAAAAAATTCTTGACATCCATCTGGTGTATCTCCCACTTCATCACTGCAGCCATAGAAAGTACTGATCTGATGGATGTGTATCTAGATATAGGTGCAAAACTCTCTTCATAATCTATTCCTTCTTTCTGGGAGAAGCCACGAGCCACAAATCTTGCTTTATATTTCTCTATGCTTCCATCTGTAGCATGCTTGATCTTATAGATCCACTTGGAAGTCACAACAGACTTCTCCTCTGGTATTGGGACACCATCCTAGACATCATTCTTCATGATCAATTGGTACTCCTCGATCATAGCATCCTTCCATTATTTCTTCTATGTCGCTTCTTCATAGTTGGAAGGCTCTTTATCAATGATGTCACATAATAGGGCTACATATTTGGAGTAGGACCTAGTTCTCTTCCTCTCTATGTGCATTTCTTCTGGAGCCCCATATATTTCTGCACCTTGGATAGCCTCTAGTAGCCATGCAGGTTTCCTCCTATGACGATTCCTCCTATAGGTTCCTGCAGTTCTTCTATTTCTTGATCTTCTTCTTGAGTTGCATTATTTTTGGCAATGGTTTTGGTAAGTGAGTTGCGCAACATCGCAGAAGATGCGCAAGCTCGAGCGACACTACACAAGGCCAGATCAGTGCAATGGGAGAAAAGGTAACTGTTTTTTAATATTTAATATATTATTTGACCGATTTTTGTCACCGTAGGTCATTAGTGGTCAAGATTTAGTTAGAATTGGACCTTCGATGTAAAGGAACAAGCCTATATATAGATCTTGTTTTGCAATTGAAAGAGATATAGAGATAGCAATAGATAGGAGAGAGGCATATGTTTTATCTACGATCTGTCTAAGTTTTGGGATGGAATTGGTCTCCTGTTGTGGAGATGAATTATCTGGTTTGGATCTATTGTGCAAAATGAATATGAAATGATGGTTGTTGCATAAATCTTGTGTTTGTCTTACTATTTTCTCTGCTGTGATATCAACGAGAAGCATGTCAGATCTATTATGATGATGCCATGATCTATTCTGTTGTCTTTTGGTTATGATTTACTAATGATGTTGTGATCTATTCCATTTATGTTATAATGTTGTTGTGATTTGTTCCTATTTCATCACATTTATATTGCATTATGAGTTAATTTTTTTTATAAATGATACTACTGCGACAAACACATGATGCGATATGTAGTTGTGAAGATGAATTAATGATAATTGTCTAGTTCTGGACCTAATGGTGATGTTGTTTTCCCTGTTGGATCCCGTATCCTCCCTTCTTACTGCCAAAAACTTGGTTTTGATAGATCTCCCTTGAACATCTCGGGTGATACTTCGTCCTCTCTTCAGATGTTCCTGGGCAGGGTAAAACCTTTCTTGGCTAGTGCTAAGGGAGATCGCACTGGTTGGGCATCGAAAGACTGAAAACCCCTGTCGATGAGGCTTTGTTGGTGGGTTTTCTCCAACAAATGGTTTCGTTGCTGGGACCCAGTGGCAATTGAGAGGAGGATATGTTTTGGTATCCGACTCATCCAGAGATTGAGGAGTGGTTTGGTTTGAAACTGCGAGAGTTTGCTGAAGATGAAAATCAGAATCTGAAGCTATCGACGAGAAATTGGTTGGATAGATATATTCACAATGGTCCTCATGAATGGTTCTTCTGTGAGTTTCTTGTCATCTTACAATATTTGTTGGTGAAGTTCGCTTCTAAGAAGAAAAACTTCCAAGGAGGAGAGCCGACATCCTGGACTCCAGAGATGATCCAAGAATTACAGGAAACAGACAATAAGGCATCACAAACTATTGAAGTGTGGTTGGACAGTATCTTAGAAGGATACATTACCAAGTTTGCAGTTGATACCAATAATTCCTTTAGTGAAGCAAAAAGGGAGTTCTTTAATGGACCACGAGGTAGATTTTTATTGTCTCTGAAAATGGACCAAAAGGTATTCTGAAAATGGACCAAGAGTAGTGGAACTCTATGTGAGGAGGATGTAGACACCGCCACAAAAGGGGGGAGATGCATGGAAAGGTAAGGGGTAGATGGGCATGAGTTCTGGTGAAATTGTGAAGGTCATCGAGGAAACAATTGGTTGTACAAGAGGAGGAGCAAGGTTTCGAGAGAAGAGGCAAAGGATGGGAGAAGGTTCTGCTAGGATCGAAGTGCGATTCCATGAGGAACAACCACACTATACAAAGCAAACTTTCAGTGGAAATGAGGATGACTAAGCCCAAGTTATGCCCATAAGGATGACAGGATCAAACCCCAGAAGTAACGTGTCCACACCTTTGTGTACTACTCCACCAACAAGAAGAAATGTGCATTCTACATTGAATTTCCCGACGTGTCAGCAATAGTCTAGCAGTAGAGTACTAGTAGGAGGAAGATGGCCTAGAATGGTGGGCGACAAAATGAAGCTACCAATATTTCATGGAAACAACACCCAAGAGCTAGAGCAATACTGGTTCTTGTGTGAGGCGATCTGGACTGCACGACAGACTGTAGATGATGATGTCAAGAAAATCTAGTTGGCCACCACCCTTAGGGGTCATGCATTGGAGTGGGACATGAGATTCATGCGCTTTCCTTAGGGAGGTATCACGAAAACATTGGATGAGATCCATACGAGGTATCTCAAATATTTCAAGAAGCCGAAGTCTGAGGCTTAGTACATTACCGAGTTGAAGGAAATCAAGTAGTTCCCTAATGAAACAATTTGGGACTTTGATCAACGGTTTAAGACGTTAATGTCTTGAGTCAACTTCTAGATGAGCGATGTTCAACACAAGGAGTGGTTAATTGCCACGCTTGTCCCACATATTAGAAAACCACTAATGCAGCAAAAATATTGTGACACAGAGTGATGCTCTGGAAACCATGATGAAATTGGAGTCATCGTCGGTAGGAGAAACTGCGGTTGGAATGAACTAGATTCAAGCATAGTTGGCCAATTTGATGCTCCAACTATAAGATATCAAGAAGTCCAAGGAAGATCGTAATGACCTTTGGTGCACCCAGTGTCATGTAGATGGACATACCAAGGATACATGTCTGACGTTCCAAAATTATTTTCTTTCAGGAGCTCCAAATCCGTTGAGCTGTGCTGGTATACCATGGTGTCGCATATGTTAGGTATATGGGCATAGACATGAGAACTATGAATACATGCAAAAAATGGTTACCAAGGAAGAAAATATATACTGTACCTTTTGTTGGTCAGTAGAAAATGATGATAAAAACTATCAAGCTTATGATTTGCTCCAGGAAAGGACATATGCTTCATATTTTGTGAAAGGTGAGGACCCCCGAGAAATGCAAGTGTAGCCATAGATGGTACAACTAGAAGTGCAAGTGCAGTATACATCACCTTTCTGGATGGATTTTATCCTATCGCAATCGCAGCCGTAGTTTGTAGCGCAACCACAGGTTGCGCCACGACCGCAGTATAATTAGGTACCACTCATTCAGCCTCGGACACAATATGTTCAAGCTACGCATTATGTCCAACAAAGACCAAACCCACTATAGGAGCAGATGGCTCAGCCTCAATTTTAGCAAGGAGGAGTCTAAGGAGGATTCCACAAAGGATTCAAAGGACGAGGAGGAGGCTTTGGTCGAGGAGGAGGACGAGGCTGCGAATCAATCTAGTGTTATACATGTGGAGTATTTGGGGACTACCAACGAGAATTTTCGCATGCACAGTGTACATACTGTGCGACCAGCGAGCATAATGTTGAAAATTTCCCTCAGGTGATTGCAAAATGGTAGGATGGAAACATCCCGTAGTTGTAAAATGTTCAGACTTAGAACCAGCCAATGCTCCAAGTTCCGAACCAGCCGACGATATAGAATCAGATCCCATCGCAGAACCCGCCACAGACTCAAAATTAGTTGTTAAATCAGAACCCCCCATTGAATCAAGCTCATAACCTAAATCAAGGATCGACGGTTGCAACAATTCACGCCAAACCATGAATGAAGGCTGTCAATGTTGGGATTGTCACTCATGCTGGTGCGACAACTAGAGACGATGGACCGTGGAAACAAGTTTGGCTCGCTAAAAATAAGAAGGTAGCATTTGATATTATGATGGAGAAAGACACCTTCTTCGAGGCCAAGCATGCAATTGGGAGAAATATGGGTAAGTTTTTGACTATTGAAATGCCGTCTACTTTTGATCCATCTATAGAGGCAGGACCATCGCGGCAGCATGGTACCTTGTAGTAGTTCTTTGAGATTTGTCTGTCACTGGAAAGAGATATTGAAGCCCTTGTCAATCTTGAAAAGTTGTTGTACCACCAGAATAAGACATTGAAGGATTCCACGGTGAACTCCTTGCAAAAGAGGAAGACGGGTAAGGAGATGAGGATGAATATCCCGATTGGAGATTATGAGGTTGACTCTGTTATTCTGGATCTCGAATCAGACGTAAACATTATGACCAAGAAAACTTGGAAGTTGATGGGGAATCCAACATTAGGATGGTTGCTGGTATAGCTGCAACTAGTGAACCAGGCAAAGGTTCAACCCATTGGTTGCGTCTCAAACCTGGTTGTAGACATTGAAGGTATGAAAATGCATGTTAATTTTAATGTGATAGAAGTAGTTGAAGACGAAGTTTCTTATCTTGCACTGTTAGGGATTGGGTGGGCTAATGAGAGAATAGTGGTCATCAATTTCAAGAAATGAGTAATGACATTTGAGAACTAGGAATCAGGATATCAGGGTCATCACTCCCATGGACCCTTAGGAAGGACGTCAATATATTGAACCTATGAGGGATGAAGGCAGTATAACTTGGGATCATTCCTACAATATCTTTGAAGACTATATCCACCCTATCGTCAATGGTGAACTTGGATGGCACAATGCTAGTTATGCATCCTTTGATTCTAACGATGCTTTGGAGAATTGGAAAAATAGGCTACATGAGGTATCGTTCAGGAAATGTTGGTTGATCACACAGTCTCTATGACGCATAGCAACTGAGACTGTTGAGTTTCCAATTTATGAAGGACTGCTAGGAGTATCATAATTTTTTCAAGAATTTGAAGAGAAATTGTTTGAACCGCAAAGGGTATTGGCCCTAGATGTCACACTGAAGGCTACTCTGGCTCAATGGTGGGTGACGCACAAGTAGATGATCCATGATTGGGGACAGTGTCGAAGATTGATGATGGTGCACTTCGGCGATTCGTAAATCTATCATGATGGGAAATACAATGGGTGGAATGACACCACCAATCATTTGATATAATGTTAGGTCTTATGGGCATCACAACCTAAAGATGAGTGGGTCCATGCTTTCATTCACACTCTAGATGAGATGTCGAGATCTTGGTATGTAGTGGCAGAATTGTGTAGAACTATCACCACTTGGGAGGAGTTGTCCATCATCTTTACGCAGACGTTTCGCTTTTAGGACACCAACCAAGAAGTTCATAATGCATTGCACATCATCTGTGACATAGGGTTGAAAGTTGTCCTTGACGCGAAACCAGTTGATCCGCGTGCACATTGCTCAATACAATCCATGATGACATGCTACAACCTATCCGGGGAACCTGAAGATGATGATGAGTTGCGGAATGTTAATATTCCAGAGTCCAAAGGAAGCCGCGATTTTGCAACACCCGACATACTAACGGATTCCATGAGTTAGCCTCTGAAAATTAGGAAATTCAATATTGGGTCAAAAGAGAACCCAAAATTTTCCAATGTCGAGGACTATTGGGATGAGGAGACAATGGCCAAAATCGTGCTAATCCTCAGTTTGTCACTACCTCCGAATGTGAATATGCTTCGAGCGACGCTGGGGCACATTGGGTACTATTGCAAGTTTATTAAAGGATACGCTACGATTATTGCCCCTATGGAGAAGCTACTAAAAAAGGGTGTTGCATACGTGTGGACTCAGGAATGTTAAGGCAGGTTCGACACATTGAAGGACAAGATGGACTCTGTGCCCATACTGGTTTTTCTTGATTGGAATAAGGAGTTACATGTGCACATCGACGCTTTGTCTGTTATGCTGGGGGTTGTGCTTGCATAGCCAGGTGAGGGAAACCTGGATCACCCAATCGCATATGCCAATAGAAAGTTGTCATTTGTTGAATGAAATTACACAACGACTGAAAGAGAAGGCTTGGAAATGTTTTATGCCTTACAAAAGTTCAGGCACTATTTGTTGGGTGGACATTTCAAGATGTTCACCGATCATTCTGCTTTGCAATACTTGGTCAGCAAGCCTATGTTGGGGGCGGAATATGTCGGTGTCTACTTCGGTTTCAGGAGTTTGAATTTGAAATAGTTGTGAAACCAGGATCATTGAATGCTGGTCCTGGTCACCTGTCTCGCATTAAGACCGAAGAAGAACCAACCGATATTGATGAGGGATTTCCCGATGCACAATTGTTCCGTGTTGACTACGCAAATGATCACTATGCCCCAATTATTCAATTTTTGGCCACTGGTGTCACCCTAGAGGACATGTGAACTAGTCAAAAGAAGTAGTTGGTAGTAAATCTTTCATATTTTCAGTTGATTGCTAGGAAGTTATATAAGCTTGGCCTAGATGAAATTTTGCAATGGTGTATCCTACTGCATGAGCAGGGACCCATTCTAGAAGAAGCACATGCAGGAATCGCGGGAGGTCCCTATGGAGGAAGGGCTACTGTACAGAAGGTGTTGCATGATGGGCTATGGTGGCCCACGTTGCATAATGATGATGCATAATATGTGAGGAGTTGTGACGTCTGCTAGTGAGTTGATAAACCATCGCAGCGAGATGAGATGCCACTGGTGCTATAGGTGACTCTAAAACCCTTTGATAAATGGGCCATGGATTTTGTGGGTCCTATTAATCCACCAGGGAGGAGGACTAGGGGGCGATACATCATTACCGCAACTAACTATCTAACCAGGTGGGCGAAATCTGCACCAGTTGTGGATTATAATACTGCTACAGCAGCGAGGTTCATCTTTGAAAAAATTTTGACACGGTTTGGGTGTCCCCGAATTTTGATGAGTGACCAGGGAAGTCACTTTATCAGCCGTACTGTGAAAGCACTAACTGAGGAACTATAGGTGCAACATAAGAAAAACACAACATACCATTTGTAGGAGAATGGGACTATTGAAGCGTTCAACAAAATTTTGGAAATAGCACTAACAAAGGTATATAATGCTAATCGTGATGACTGGGACTTGAAAATTCTAGCAGTGTTGTGGGCCTATCGCACCACTTGAAAAACGACTTATCGGACAAACACCATTCAAGCTGGTATATGGGTAAGAGGTGGTCATGCCCATGGAATACATTGTTCCTAGTTTGTGCATTGCTACGGTGACTGGCATGGATGATGTAGAAGCATTAGAAGAGCACATTGCACAGTTGATCCAGCTTGAAGAATACCACTTTGTTGCAGGATTCAACCAGCGGGTTGCGAAGGATCGACAAAAGGCATGGCATGATCGCCACATTAATAAAAAACAATTTGTGGAAGGATATTTGGTGTTGTTATATGACAGCAAGTTCATGAAGCATCCAGGTAAGTTACATATGCACTCATTAGGACCGTATCCTGTTCATTCAATTACTTCTGGAGGTGCAGTTCAGTTACAACAATTAGATGGTGCGGTATTGCCAATGCTCATCAATGGGAGTCGCTTAAATCCCTATAGGACGGGGATGGAGCTGCGCACTACTTGAGGTGCTAAAAAAAAAGAGAGAGAAAGAAATATTTTTTTAGCTAGAAGCAAGGCGAGCCTAGGGGATGAGGCTACACCAAGATAGGAGTTACTAGCGATGGAAAGGAGATCACCTGTGACAACTGTAGAGATGTGGGTTGGTCAAATTAGTAATAAATGCAGGTAGTTAAAACAATTAGTTGGCGGTGCTTGTTGAAGAGACATGCATTAATGGTCGATCCGATGTTAGAAGGGTAAGATTTCCAATGGATTCGACGTCATTACTACCATATTTAGTCATGATGGAGATAGCAGATTTGTCAATGATGATTTTGAATTGGGAGGTGCCTATAAAAAGTGTGCGGGATGCGGAAGGAAGGCATTGTTTAGTTGAGTGAGCAGAGTGTGAATTGTGCAGTTGTTTTGTGAGCTTTTGAGTGAGTTGCAGAGCAGAAGGCTAGAGTCTTCAGGTGCATTGTAAGGTTTGGGGCATGAGGCATGTTGAGAGACCTCGACGCAATTGAGATTTCCAGTGAAAAAGAGTCCCCTATTTGGCCCACGACCATTGAAGAAGAATTCATGAGCATGCCAATAGGCTCATCATCCATCCCCAAAAGAAAGAGATAGGCTTAGAAGCCTAGTTCCATGCCACCGCAGAAGAGGCACACCCGCACGTTGAATAGAGTGTAAGGAGAAGGGACTGCACAGACAGGGATGTAGAGCTCGAGAGATATAGAGTCTGTGGATACTAGGGGCATATATGTCCATGATATATTTGGATATGTCATTCCTACACATCTGGGAGAAAAGTCGGAGCAGTCGATGAAAAATCAGAAGTATTCGCCAAAATTGTCACCGCTACCGGAAGGGATGACTTGCTCGGTCGATATCGTCCCTGCCCTAATCAGGTTGAAGTTTTAGGACCATGATTTGTTGTTACTTAGAGAGGTCTGAGATGAGCCTTCATAGTCAGTTCCGTAGGTTCCTTGTGCCCCAATTCATCGGGTCCCTCAACCTTGGGCTAGTGGGTTAGCCTACTCTGGATTATTGGGGCTCATCAATATGCCTCATTTTGGGTGACTGAATGAAGCCCATGCGTGTGTTAAACAACTCTTGGTATGTTTTCATGGTGGGATGCCCTGGTTGAAAACACCTATTCCTATGACAATAGACTTAATTGCGAGCATTATGGTCTTGCCGAAGGCCAGGGAAGATCCAGTGCAGTCTATCCGTGGGAGGGATACCGACAAGAAGCTTGCCAAGCATCTGAAGGAGCACTTTGTATTACATTGGGATGGTTGTGCCTATTGAATTAATAGCATTAACTCACAAACAGTGCATATCGAGGCATGTATTTTGGCGAGCAAGATTGTTCAGGGGAATCAACCAGTCTAGTGCAACTCGGGCATGGTCGCATGCATCCAAAATTGTGTAGAAGGCGTACAAATGAACTGGTCCTTTTTCTTTCTTAACCACTTGCTCAAGGATGCTCTCCCTGCTCAGGATGGGTGGGAATTTTCATATAGTTGGCTATTAATTCTCATTGCACTTATTTCCTAGATGGAACCTGAATATTACCAACCATTGGCAGTTGATGTGGCAAAGGTGTTTTGCAGCGTACGATATCAGAATTTGTGGTGGGTTGAGGAGCCCAGTTGATAGGAGGACTATTCAATTCAATTTTGGGTATATTGGGAAGTGTTGCAAGCCGCAGCTATCATAGTTCCTCGCTTATCTAATTACGCAGCGACCAAGAATCAACAGCTTATTCAGTTTGCTATCAGGATACATTCCATTTATATTCATGCACATCGAGACCCCAACAAGCAGTGGCTACCTCTGGCTTACAAAGTCATGAATGAAGAATTTGATGCTATTGTTCAAGAGTGGCCGGCTGAATGACACAACCCTATGAGTCAGGAGCAACTCTCTAAGGAGACGCCACCCGATGCCCCAGAAGAGCTTACCCAGCAAGAGTTGATTGTTCCCAACTCTGACAATGAGTCATTGACGGACCCCGAGGCCAAAGCACAACACATGCAAGAGGATACTTGCACCAAATGGAACCAAGAATATGACACAAGTAGCAGTATCTGGTCAAGGATGGAGGAACAACTGCAGCGGTTCATCAAAGTGTTCACTAACTCCTCTAAAGCTATGACACAAGTGATATAAGAGTCCAACCACAAAGAATTTGGTGTGGTAAGAGATAGGATGAATTCCATTTTTTATATTGTTTGTAGGAAAACATCTATGAGACATGTGATGCAGGAAGTCTTGTTGATTAGCACCAAGCTCCAGGCTAGGAACGTTCAGGTTCCCCAACAGGAAATTTTAGAAGAACATTTTCCAAGATAAGCAACTTAACCAGTTGGCCACACAGGTGCAAGAAGTTGAAGGACAACTAACGACGCTAAAGGCATCGTTGCCATCAATGCCATAGATGGTGCAAATCACACAAGCTGAGGAATTGAAGGACCTATAGCAAAGAGCTGCCTACACACATGAATGTAAACAAAACCGTTATGCGTAGCTAGATGAGTTTCAAAAAATTGGTGGGAAGTTGGATGTTAAAGTAGTCACCACGCTACAGGTGGTGCAAGAGATACAGAAAATGGTCGACAGCAAGTCTAGGGAAGGGCACCCTGTGTAGCAAGTGTTAATCAACTATCAAAGAGCTGCCGACAGAGTTCGGTTGCAAGTTCAAGAGATCTTGTAGCAGTTTGAATATTTCAAGGCCAAGACTTCGTCGTATACCTTGTCAACCTGACGTGGCTCAAGGATGAGCCACAAGACTATGTTGGGGGGCTATTGGCAGGGGTTTTGGTAAGTGAGTTGCGCAGTGTCGCGATAGCTAAGCAATCTCAAGTGACATCGTGCAAGGCTATATCAGTGTGATGGGAGGAAAGATAACCATTTTTTAATATTTAATATATTATTTTACCAATTTTTGTCACCATAGGTCATTAGTGGTTAGAAGTTAGTTAGAAGTGGACCTTCGATGCAAAGGTGCAAGACTATATATAGAGCTTGTTTTGTAATTGAAAGAGGTACCGAGATAGTAATAGAGAGGAGAGAGAGATATGTTTTATCTATAATCTATCTGAGTTTTGGAATGTAATTGGTCTCCTGCTGTGGAGAAGAATTATCTGGTTAGGAACTATTGCGCAAAATGAATATGACATGATGGTTGTTGCATAAATCTTATCTTTGTCTTACTGTTTTCTCTACTGCAATATCAACGAGAAGAGTGTCAGATCTGTTATAATGATGTTGTGATTTATTTTTTGTCTTTCAGTTATGATTTACTAATGATGTTGCGATCTATTCCATTTTTGTTATGATGTTGCTGTGATCTGTGCCTATTCTATTGCATTTATGTTTCATTATGAGTTAAGTTGTTTTATAAATGATACTACTATGAAAAATGCATGATGCGATCTGTAGTTGTAAAGATGAATTAATGATAACTTTCTAATTCTAGACCTGATGGTGATGCTATTTTCCCCGTCGGATCCCATATCCTTCCTTCTTACTGCTGGAAACTTGGTTTCGATAGATCTCTCTTAAACATCTCAGATGAGACTTCATATGCTCTGTGGATGTTGTTGGGTAGGGTAAAATCTATCTGGGCTAGTTCTCAGGGAGATCATGCTGGTTGGGCATCGAAAAAATGAGAACCCCTATCGATGTGGCTTTGTTAGTGGGTTTTCACCAATAATCATTCATAGTTGTATCTTGAATTCTAGGTACTTATGTTTCTTCAGGTTCTTCAGCATGTCTCTTTCTGGATTTGTTGTAAGATGAATCTTGGTCAAATTTTATGTCCCTGCTGATGTCGATCTTCTTGAATCCTGGTAAGTATATTCTATAAACCTTCGAGCTTTCACTATATCCCAAAAATATAGCCTTCTTCCCTGAAGGATCTAACTTTATCCTCTTTTATTTCAGAATGTGTATGTACACTAGACAACCAAATATTCTAAGATGACTAACTTCTGGTTTATTGTTGGAGAATACTTCTTTAGGTGTCTCTTTGTCGATTACTCCATGTTTAGTACAGTTTTGTACATACACAGTTGTTCTAGCAACTTTTTCCCATAGATGCATGTGAATATCTTGATTATGAAGCATTGCCCTTGCAACTTCCATAATCGTTCTATTCTTCCTTTGTACAACCCCATTCTATTGTGGATTGTAAGGAGTGGTCAACTCCCTCTTAATCCCTAAATCTCTGCATAGTTATTTGAATTCATTTGATTTGAATTCTCTACCATTGGCTGATCGAAAGGTCTTGATTTTCTTTTCCGTGTGGTTCTCAATCAAGGCTTTGAACTCTTTAAACTTGTTGAATACTTCATCTTTGTTTTTCAATAAGTATATCCATGTCTTTCTAGAAAATCATCAATGAAATAAACATAGTATACATACCCACTCAATGAACTGGATGACACCGAACCACATACATTGGAGTTGATGATTTCCAAGATTTTGTTTTCCTTTCTCTCACTACTTGGAAATGTCTTCTTTGTGTTCTTTCCTTTCACACATCCTTTGCAAACACCATCATGTTTTTCTTGTATTTATGGAAGACCTTCAACAGCTTTGCTTACAAGTGGTATTGCTCTATAGTGCACATGTGCAATCCTTCTGTGCCAAAGTTCATTTGGCTCTACTGAGTCATGGACCAAGGCTTGTTCTAGTTGGCCCTTTATCTTGTATAATCCCCCCTCTTGCTCTCCAATCACAATTGAATCATCTACATTCTTTCCCTTTGGCCACGTGAGGACTTGGCCATATACAAATCCAACCCTCATTCTTGTTGCATCCAATGCATACATAGAGAGGAGGTTCTTCTTTAGTCATGGTACAAACAAGATATCCTTCATCTTCATAGAATTTCCAGAGTCTAACTTGTATGAGGATTCACCACTAACTTTTATTGGATATTGGTAGTCATCCCTAAGTTTCACCTTGTGGGGTGACTCATGTTCTAATAATATCACAAATTATTCTTTGAATCCTATCATATGCTTAGAAGCCCCACTATCAATAAACCAATCCTTTCTCCCATGTGTAACAGTTCCCGTGAGGGTAGAAATCAAAACATATTCTTCATCACTTGAAGAATCTTAACTTTCTTGTTTGAATCTCTTCTTGGAAGGTTCATCATCCTCTGCAGCATGAGCATGATGTCTTCTCTTGTTTCCCTTCTTCTTGTGAGAGCCACCTTTTTTTCTGGGACATAATCTGGAGATGTGTCCTTTCTCATCACATGTAAAGCATCTGATACTAGAAATATCTATGTTAGATCTTCTAGGGTTATCTTTCTGGGGAGAGTTCTTACCTTTGTGATGATGATAGTCCATTCTATTTTTCTTCGAGTGTACTGTAAAATCTTGATCTTGACTTCCCATATTTTCTTCTTGGGTTACTATTTGAGCTCCTTCTTGGGAAAATTCCTACCACAGTCTACTACAAGAATTATTTTAGGGGCGAATTATAGCCCATAGGCAAATGGTTTTTTTTTAATTTAATAAATTAGCCCATATTTTATTTTATATATAATTTCCCTTGACTAAATAGCCCATGTGATTAAACTATGAAAATTCATAAAATCTAATTTAGCCAACCTATCGATGGGGAAAATCATGACATTCACCGCGATTTCTTCTGTAATGGAGTTGAAATCACCAAAAATTTACAGTTTTGGAGGATAAATGGAGATCATTCGCCCAAATTTATTTTAGATAGGTTAAAAATTTGGTATTTTGCCCCTATTTATGGATCTTTAGGTAAATTTGTTTTAGTTCATTCCTCATTTGCAGGCCCTAGATGTTCATCCATTGGGTATGGATCAACACAAGATTTGGGTCTGCTTTAGGTGAAAACGGATGGCACAGGTTTGCTACATCGATTTACTTCGAGAGTTTTCCTTACAAGGTCTTCTAGGAGACTGGGTTCATTGATTATGACAAGCTGAAGGATTTTAGGCCTAATCTTATTATCTATGGAGGCAGTGATTATCCTAGGGACTGGGATTATGATAGGTTCCATGCTATTGCTGATAAATGTGGTTCCACTCTCTTATGTGACATGGTTAGCATCAATGGCCTTGTCACTGCCCAGGTACCTTTGCTATTTTCACAGACTTTCTTTGGAACAGATAGCAAGGAGTTTCTTCAACACGCCCACTTTCTGTAATGGTTGGCTTCAAATTTTAGTTAATTTTGCAAAATACCTAATCTGAAAACAACCAATAAGGTTACCATATTTTTAAAAAGAAGTCTCTGGAACAAACAATTTCAAAATGGTGATTCGTTGCAAACTTCCATATAGAATTTCGAAGCATTAGACTGGGATGTAGTTCATATGGTAGAGCTCTCACTTTGTAAGCATATGTTTCATATTACTAACTTTTTTTACCTTGTGAGGTTCCCTGACTGAAGATTTGTGTGTTTCCACCATATATTTGAATAACAGGTTCTCATATTACCTTAAAAAAAAATTCTGTGAGGCGAATATTCTACCTTGATCATTCTAGCACTTTGGAGGTCTCATATAGGGCAAAGGTTTCCAGCTTCTAAGATGGAAGAACCATTGTGTCTTTTTGTACTCTCCAGTGAGGAGAGGTTTGGTTGATTCCACCTGTACTACCCCCAAATTACCCATGTAGGTCCTCTCAGCCCTGAGAATTCCCTATTGGACATGATCAGAGTTTGTATTAGGACTTTAATACTATTGATGATGACGAAGATAGGTCCTCCACCTTCACATCTACATGTGGGGAGAAATAGTGGTTCTCTTTTATATTTTTGCATAATGTAATCATCTTTAGTTCTTGCCAAGGTTTACCCCTTTCTATTCACTACTATTTTGATTTACATATGTATTTCTTTTGTCACCTAGGAGTTTCCTTGGCTTTCACTATTGTGGCTTGTCATACTCTCCAGTCCCATTGACCTATTTTGATCACCTATGGACATCAACAAAATTATCTCATCTTTATCTAACTAAAGTTTGATGCTATAATAGTTACCATGTCATTAGGTCTTGTAGGGAAGAAGAATAGACAGCAGTATAGAAAGTATCTATGCATTCATCCATACAATAACATTGCATTGTTCTATATCAAATGCAAATCACACAGCATACAGTAATTTACTGGATTCTACTATAGCTTCAGAGTTCAGACTAGTACATGGAAGCAACACGGATACTCTATCTCATCTGTCACACTTTAAGGAATTATGTATATACATTCCATATAAAATATTTACAGAATATCAGTTACAAAGAAATATATTGACTGTCTGTTTATCTTCCAAAGCCACCTCAACATCCTGCAATTATGGTTGTTCTCTAACTTGCATTCTGTGACTGACCTGAAATTGTTGCTTGCAGGTTGTTAATTTCTAGAGGTTCATTGATTTTTTTAACAATGCAACCCTTTCTGTCCCACATGTTTACCGATATTTTAGTATGAAGTTGATTGCAAATATGGCCTCAAAATTAATTGTCTCCATTTTTTATGGGGTCTATGTATGCCTCAGAGAACATTACATCTATGCTATTTAGTAACATACTTTCTTATATTTTAGCATGAGGTTGTTTGGAAATACAATGAGCTCTATGAAAGCCTTAGAGAACTATACACCCATGCTATTTGAATATCATATTACAAGTTCAAAGATGAATCTTATTCATTTTCTATTTTCCATGGTACCATTGACTTTTGAATCTCTACACAAAAGTATCATAAAAGAAGTATGTGGGTGACAGGGAATGTGCTTTTTTGGAAGTACAATGTGCAAATGCCAAAAGCATCATGTGATTTGTCAATTCTGTTTTTTTCATAAGAAAACCGTACAGACCAAAATAATTGTTTGGTGATTATAATGGTGGTTAAGATATTTGCATAACCTTTTTGTCATTTTATAGAGTTTAGCCTGACCTATTCTATTTTTTGTGCTTATGTGAAAACCCTTTAATCTTGTTGTTTGCTTGCTCATCTGAATATGTTTTTGATGGCTACTCCAAGTGTTTTCACATCTAGAACCTTCAAAATGTTACTTCTAGATTAATATGTTGTAGGGTGTTTCATCATTCTTCACAAGATATATTGCTTATGTCATTGGACAGTAATAGTTTACATCTATGCAACTTGGTTGTAGCTATACAAGTTTGAGTTTTAAGGTATAATCAGGTTTCTATTAATATACTCACACATGGAATCATTGGACAGAATTATTGGACATATGGCATGTACAGGGAAGCATAAATGGATCTTTGGAGAGGACTGCATTGGTGTTGTTAATCACCAATCATTGCTTAAGGTAAGAAATCAATGCAAGTTCACAATAAGTGCATCTGTGCAACATTATTATATTTTCAGAGTTGGTGATTTGGGTAGGTATTGTACCATTTCCAAAAGTGTAGAAATCAGTCATGTTATAATCTCTCTTCAATGCTTAAGATTAATATAATTTAGATCACAGACGTACATCTTGTGTTTGGTTACCCATAATTGACAGGTCTGAATGAATTAGAATCTCAGACTGTAAGGTTACAGTTACAATGTTATAATAGTTCTGTTTGAACTTGTAATTTTGTTGTAAGTGTTGACTTCATTTTATGATATGTGATTCATTATGTACTTTAATTCTAAGTTACTAGGATACATATTTGGATCCAGATATGGATTTGCTATATTTTTTTAAAATCAGGATCCGGATACTGCAGGGAAACGACAAGTACAAACAAATATAAGTTATCACCTAAAAAGAGAGTTCATGTACCATAACTGATAATTTGATAAGTTGTGATGTTGATCATTTTAAAAACCATTTCAGCATGAACTTGAAGCAAGTCATAATAGTGTTTTTGTGAACCACATCCACATGTCCCTATCAACACGGAATAAACAATAAATTGGTTTTCTTGAACGCGATGGAAAGGCTAGAGAACAGTGTAGGTGAAGTGAGCAACAACATAGTACATAAAGATAGATCATCCCTTGACAACAGACCTTGAACATAAACATATATCAAATAAAAATGTTGAGAGCAGACCTTGATATTGATATATCAGAGTTCAAGAGCATATCTTGACATAAGGATAGATCAGACCTTGAGCAAGAATGGGGTTTACGCTTTTAGCCATTAGTTGTTTAGGAGTTTTTAATTTTTTCATTCAAAAATAATTTTTTGGGGGGATCAATGGGTCATAGAAGCATTGGAAGTTGCAGTATCCATTTGAAAATTTCAAGAATTGTTTGATTTTTTACATGATTCGTTTGAAAATTTTAAGATATTTTTTTATTTTTCACAGGATCCATTTCATGGGACCAGGATACGTTTCATTTTGCAAGGTATCCATTTCCATGGTGGATCTGAAGTGGATCTGATCTGGATACATATGGGATCCATGGATCCACAGATCCTACACATTGGGGTGGTGGATCTAGTAACACAGCTTTAATTATACTTGTAGATGCATTTGTGTGTGTCTGTGTGTGTATTTGCATGGGTGGCACCATATTGAATTACATGGATCTTTACACGAACCCCTTTTCTCTTGCATTCTATTTGATAACTAACTAGACCAAAAATAATAATTAATTATACTTTAAATAATTTGAGTATGCATTATCTATAAATGCAAACAATTGATTTTTTGTTATTAACTTATTTATCATTTTCTAATTATTGGTTCATAAAATTCACAGGCTAGATGGAAGAATAAAGTTGCAGCTGGGATCAAGGCCTATTTGAAAACTTGTTTGTTGGGGTTACATTTTTCCTCTGCTTATATAGATGATTGAGTCAATGAATGGATTTATTATCGATCTATTATATTAAAAAATGGCTTATTCTTTCAACTTTTTCCTCATTGTACCATGGTAAGTTGTTGCAATACTGATGTATTTACTTAACTTGGAAGAGTTACAAGAGGTAAGCTTCACAACTCAAAATGACTTTAAAATTGACCGTAATGTTATTAAATCTTGTGTTGTCTATCCCATAACACCAAAATTGTACACCATAGCCACACATTAATAAATAACAAAATGAAAAGAGTCTGCGTACCAGAATCTTGTAGGTCTGTGAGTTGGACTCTACATATTGAAGTTTGCATATTGGAATTGTTGAAGGCTAAGCATTAGGAAGGTTTTTTTTGTTCAATTATCATCTTCTCAGTTATCCCCATTCATGTCTTAATTGTCCATATTTGATACCCTTGCTTCCTTTAACATCCCACCTTTGATGTGATTTGGAGTTAATTTTTTTAATGAGTGCTATGGAATTGCCACTTGTTTCATAGGACCTGAGCTAGGAATTGTTATAGTCTTCCTCTTTGTTGGTCTCTTGTTTCCCTGTTTCAAGGCACACAGATTAAGTCTATGTTGCTGACAACTGGTGTTCATAGTCACATAGGTTCTTTGTGAATTCCTTCACATGGGTGGTAAGAGAGTTTTGTTTTGAAAAATTGGCTACTTGGGTACTTCTCAAATTGGCATTAGAGTTCTTCGGTAGATGAAATTCATGGTGTATCCTTTTGTTGAGGTCTTAGATTTGTAACAATTAGCAGCGTAAGTGTTAAATTGATGGTAATCAGGAGAATCCAATGAGGAAGTATGGGACTGTGTCACTAATACATGAGGTGAGCACAAAAAAACAAAGATATAATAAGGAACTACTGACAGCATTGGGTGATAATAATCTTACGTAGATTTTATTGGATATTTCATAAAGATGAGAGTATTACTCCAGGATGAGTTCATACGAATATCTTATACTTGATAGGTGCCCTCATTTGCAAGCACATTGGTTTATGAGTTAAAATTTCTATGGACTTGTGTAAAATGTATTGTTTTAAGTTAGAGGTGAATGATTTAGATTTGGTAATGATTTTTGACATGTTAAAATGCATGTGGGGAGGTCACCCCATTCATAATGTTAATGATAAGATTGGATTCCCATGCATTTATGATGTCTCAAATATATAATTTGGATATTAGTTTTAGGCCTTTGCATAAAATGAGTGCTTCTCTAATATTGTTTGTGGCTTTCCCATGCCCTCTAGGCTCATGCAAATTTAGTCTTGTCTTTCCTCTTGGCTGTAATGAGTATCTTTCCCTAGCTCTACCTGGTTTCTTTTTGTTGTCCCTTCAAAGAATAAGATACTACCAGAGAGAGTGGTCTAAACTAGGGGAAGGATCTCATAAAGGGAGTTTGAATATTGAGTTCACTCCTTGAGACCTTATCATTTCACCCACTACAAATACTTAACTATATTGAGTTTCCTTTATGGAAGATGATCTTATTCCTTGTGTTTCAGTAATGGCTATGTGTGTGAAAATATGGTTTGTAGTCTGGTACTCCAAGAAGAAATGTGCATGTCCTTTGCCCCTGGCCCCTTAGTCGCCTCCTTTCAAGTTTGTTTGAAAGCCATAAATGAAGAACTGTAGTGCAGAGCTTGGAGAATGCATGCCCTTATGATGGTTTTGTAATTATTCGTATTTGAGTGACCAAGCTTGGGTAAACTAGAACAAACAACATTATTAAACAAATCAACAGTGTGAGAGTTGAGGGAGTGAATACCATGTTTGAGGAAGTTGGCTTGGATGTTGTTCATCTCTATTCTCGTGATGACCTCATGCAAAGAAGTAAGGTATTTTTCTTAATAAATAAGTATTAAGAGTATGCCATTGTTCAAACTGTTACAAATCTTGATTTACCTCAATCATCTATTTCCTGTTAATAGAAACATTGCTTTCTGTCTTCTGTTACTCACAGAGGTTCAAAGGCTTTGATTGGCTGCTTTGCATTTTTGTAATACTGAATCACAACAAAATTTCTAGCAGTTATTAAAGTACCCTTGAATAATGTGATTAAATTGCCCATAAAACTATGGAATCATTCACAATATGTGCTCTCATAAATATTGATGTGTTAAATAATTTTTTATATATATGTAGATTGTTATAGTTAGTTAAAAAATTGGGTAGCTTTGATCTTGTAATTTTAATACTGAATATGCACTATAATATATTATGATTGGTATAATTTCTATCATAGTTATGGATATTCTGACAAATTCTTTTATGATAATGCGAAGATAGGATATTGGTAATGTCCCAGTAAAGGTTTCACATGGTAAGGAAAGCACTACTTGGCTTATGGTGAGTTGGAAGTTAAATGTCGGTACTATGCAGCATGGCGTACAAAGCACAAAAATTGCTATGGCCTTCACATTATGTTAGGACTGTAGTGGAGAGTTTGTAACTTAACTTGAACAACTAGTATTTGCATCCCTTCCATTGCGAGATTATGGTTTGAAATTTATTTTTCAAGGGGATTTCACACTACAATCATCCAGGGAGGAGGTCGAGACTCGATGGTTATAGTGATAGTGCTTGGAACCAATAGTAACTTTCATAATTTACATAGTTTGTCAATGTTGTAGAGTCTTTTAGGTCTCTTCATTGCTATCAATTAAATCCTTGAAATGTTCTCACTTTATATGAGTTTTGTCCCATTAGTCGGAAAAAACTATTTCAGTTCCATGAAAGATAATTTTTGAGTTATAGGTTTTTCCCTACTCCCTTTAAAAATATCCATATAGAATGGAATTTGCCATAAAGAAAATGAAAATGATATGGATGTTCAAAATGATCTACACTCCACAGATTTCTTTGATCCAAAAGTCAGCAATTCTTATTTGAATGCACAGCCAGAAAGCATACATGGCCTTTGCATTATTTCTAACCAACCTTCACTAATATCATCGCCCATTAATTCAGACAGATCTGAAGAGTGTTCTTTCTTAGCTTTCAGTCTTATGCATTTGATAGGAATATGTGATCTTCTATCACAACAATATCAAGCTTCAAGCTTCAAGGAAGCTTACTATGAACAGATCAAAGAGCAAAGTTTCTTCTGGGTTTATTACTAACTTTGCAATACCATATCACTTTTCAAATGGTAAGAACCTTGGCTCAATAGCAGTTCATTATGTTCAGTTTTTTTCATGATAAATAATGTTGTTTTAATTATCACATTGTCCACTAATGAATGCAATGTCTCATGATTGTTTGCAGTGGATTATCTAGAAAGTGTTGTTGAACATATTTACAGAAGATTTGTGTATTTTGTGCATTGTATCATTTTCATATGGACGTTCATTTTTCTCAAGACTTAATGTTTCATTCATTACATTTTAGTGGCACTAAATGGAATATTCTTTGATTTCTTAGCCAAGATTGATTCATATATTTGTTGTTTAACGAATTTCTAATATTTAAAAAGTGGTTCCACCCTAGAGGGTCTATCTTGGCATTGTGTTCTTCCCCGAGTTTCCCATTCTCTTCTTGAATTTACTCCATTGACTTTGCATCCAGAACCTTCATGTGCCAAGCTTGTGTGATGAGTGGTGTATTCAAATGGAGCGTTATAACTAGTATCATCCCAAAAAACTGATGAATGTTTTCCTCCCTAGCATACTTCCCCCTCACGTGGCTTGTGCCACCTTCTACCAGCAAGTGATGTCCATGAATGCCAACAAGTGGTGTGACAAGCACGTCCCATTTTATCCCTAAAATCCCCTCTGGGTTTTTTCACCATGTCGTTATTGTTGAGTGAGTTATATGATAAAGAAACAAACCTCATATTGCTAAGGTTATCATGGAGAGTTGTAGTTTCTTCATGATCTCAGTGATTGCTTCAAAATATCCTGGAGGGTTGTAGTTTCTTTGTAATGTTGTTAAGTGTCATATGACTAAGATTTGATATGATGAACAATTTATGCTTGTTGGATGATTTATTTATAGCTAATTACACATGAGGTTATTACATCATGTACAACCCAATACTAATCCTTGGAATCCTACAAAATTGGCTCATCGAAGGGATACAATAACATAAAGGGAATTATTCCTTCTGCAGGAGCCAATCTTATGAAACCTTTTGGGTTTAAAAAATGCATTGGGAATTCTATAGTTAGCATTCTATTATTAACATGTCATGGCAGGTAGCTGATAAATGCTATTAGGTAAGAATAAAAATAGCATTGTCATTTTAGATAGTAAGGCATATTTATGATATCCTTATTTACCACCTACAACAAGAGATTTGATGGGCTTATTTAAATAATGAAGTGAATTCAAAGAATTCCTAAGCATAACAATAATGTACTTTAATTTCAATCTACCTAGGGCCGAACTAGGACACCCTGCAGAACTTAAAAATTATACAAGGTTAATTCCTCTTTGCACATAAAAATATTGAAAGGATTGACTTACTTTTGATACATTTTTTTAATGCAATATACTACTTGCAGTTGATAACTGCTCAAAATGATTGTATAGCAAGGGGTGGAAGATGTATTCCAGGCCTTGGATACAAGCAGTGTAGTTGTTATTGTACTGGAAATGGGTTTGTTTTTCACTGATTTTTGTTTGTTAATCTTGCCCCTGTTGACCTTCAGATCCAAAGAATTTTATTCTTCACTTTCTAAAAGTTTTAAAAAGGATCTACATTCATGATTTGAATCCTCTTTTTCAAAATTCATTTCCATGTTGCTCTGTCTAAAAGAATCCCAAGTACTGATCCTTACCTTCTTGATGAAATATGCTGATCTATTTGTTTCAGGGAGTGTCCCTATGCCCTACCATTTCTGATAATCTAATTGAAGGATATTTGATCACGTTCATTAGTTTTTGGGGATAAAGTTGAAACCCAAATAGTGATTTTGGCACTTTAAGAATCAGTGCTAAGGTCTTATTTTGTGTTTTTCTTTAGGAAATTATGTTTTCTTATGTCCTTTTTAGGAAAATCCAAATGATCATTTTAGCTCTTTTTAAAATGGTACTAATCATTATTTATATTTTTCCTCGTAGTTATGACAGTCGAAGAAGAAGAAAACAAGTATGGGTGAATTCATCCCCTTTTTCTTTGACCATTGATATACTTATCTATTTGCATTTGTTTTATAGTTTCTGAGAGATTCTACAGCAGAGTCTTTGGATGCTTGTGCTCAATAAGTTGTTTAGAAAGAACTGCATTTTCTTATACTCTTTAGACTAGGTGTCACATGTCTTCTACAAATTTGTATTGACAAAACTTCTTTGATTTTCCATCTATGTCAGAGTTTTGATTCCATAGAAAAAGGATCACTAGAATGGAAGAACTGGGCAGAAAAAAGTAAGAAACAAGTCAGGCCCACCCCTACTCGACCTTTTAGACTACTGATAGAGGTATAGACATAAATATTCCAAGTGATTTCTCCAAACACTTTCATCTCAAGATAATATGATTGTGGCTTGTTAAACTGTACATATATAGGTGATTTATTTTCAACACATTATCTTCTTTTCTTTCCTTCATTTTAAAGGTTTTTTTGGCTTTCATTTCATTTCTTGTGTTCTTCCTGTTGATGTATATGTAACTTCGAAATGTATTCTTCTATGTATCTTATGTATTGTAACCCTATGTTTATTCCAGGATGTTTCTATCATGTATTTGAGTCATGTGGTCATGCCTCGATGTTTCGATCGGTAGGATTAATAATGTAAACAAGTCATGTCAAGTCATTAGGTAAGTCCCCACAGTTTTGGGGCACTCGAGTTATTATACACTAATTAAGGTGTAGGCTCGGGTAAGTAATGTTAGGTCGAGCCTACGTGTGAAAATGAAATTCAAGTGAACGGAAGAATATAAATAGAGAGTGAGACTCTGTATTTATTATACACATCATTCACTCTCTTAAGTGAGGCGCACTTGTGGAGGAGGAAATATACTGGGACAAGAAGGCCACTGCTGTTGGGAGATCTCTTACTGTTTTGGTGCTGATTTTATCTCTAAGGAAATTGTGGGGTTTTCTCCTTTATGGTTTCCCTGAGGAAAACTCTTTGTGTCTCTTTTCTCTTGTGATGTGCTTATGTTTATTGCTGTGCTTGTTATTCTCTCAGTGAAAAGATCCTAAGATCATAATGCTAGCTTAATTGTTGAAAAACCTACATGGTATCAGAGCTAACCTGATAAGAAGACATTGTGCAACTACAGGAACTAGGGATTCCTATTTTGTGGATCTTCCTTCACAGATTTTCAGCAAAATTATGATAGGATGACTCTCCATTGAAGGCTGCATCTTTCTGTCGATGCGGAATTCAATTTCAAGCATTTTCAGTTTCGATGTGGAAATTAGGGCTTTCTACAAAAGAGGAATTTTTTGAGTGAAACCTACATAGGATTGTTCTCCTCACCAAAAACGAAGTTTAGAGACCTGGATCAAGAAATTTGGTTGGGTGAAACTCCAGGAAAGTCAAACCCTAGTTTGACCCTGAGCTAGGAGAAACCCTAAATACTAAAACTGCTAAGTTTTGGTACAGTCGCTATATTCTGAGCTTGGATCATTCTCAAAAGCTGAAAATTACAGGCACCGAAGATAAAATCCTGATGAATCCTTTTTCCAAAAATAAGACTCAGAATCGCTGTACTCCAAGATCCATGATCTCTCCAAGTTAGGGTTCCAGCCTCTTCCAGAATTCATCCCTAAACGGGACATCTGGGGAGATCTGCAATATCTTGAGCTACAGAGGTCCAAATGGAATTCCTGAAGATGTTCCAGAAAGGGAACAGACTTTAATTTCGGTGATACAAATATCATACTCAGAAGATGAACCAGTGACACGTGGCATTCCGTACAACTTCGTTGTTCTGAACAGTCCTGTAACAGATCACCTTGGGAAAGGATCATAAATCCAAAATGGTGAAACCAATTCTGATGAAACATACGGTGTTGGATTAGGGACATACGAGGTTACCTCTGTGCAAAATTTGAGACACATAGTATCAGTAATTTAGGATATATCACAGAAACCGTAACAGGAATTTTTGCAGAAGAAATCAGAAAATTAGGGCTTCCTGTTTTGGGAGCTTCCCTCCACTATTTTCAGAAAAGGAGTACATTGGACAGATCCATTTGAAGAGATCTATCTATCTATCCAATTAGTTTTGAAAGATTCCAAGTTTTGAAAATTAGGGTTTCTGTGACAAACCCTAGATCAGCTAGCTCCGGAACAAGGACGGACACCTCAAATCGGTAAGATCGAATCCTTTGCTATTTCCATTTGAGGTTCTCATTTCAATATGATATATCACATCAGCTTGGTGACAGTCTTGGGGAATTTGACAAATTCCAAGCCTGGAAGTATATGATCTCTCTAAAGAAAATGGATTGGACACCTACATGAGTATAGAGGTTCCAGTTTCAGAGGGAGACGAGGTTAGAAGCCTTTCACAAGAAGAACTTGGTCAAGGCCAAAGAAGACATCATGCTCATGCTGTAGAGGATGATGAACCATCTAGAAAGAGATCCAAATATGAAAATGAAGATTCTTTAAGCAAGGATGAATATGTTCAGATATCAGCTCTCACAGGTAACATTACTCATGGAAGTGATGATTGGCTTATAGACAGTGGGGCTTCCAAACATATGACGGGATTCAAGGAATCCTTTGTAAGACTGTCAGAACATGAATCACCTAACAAGGTGAAACTAGGAGATGACTACCAATATCCAATAAAAGGTAGTGGGTAATATTGATACAAGCTAGACTCTAGTAAGTCTCTACCAATGAAAGAAGTATTGTTTGTTCCAGGACTCAAGAAGAACCTTCTCTCCATTTTAGCATTAATGCAAAAGGAATGTGGGTTGCATTCATAGATGGTCAAGTCATCATGTGGCCAAAAGGAAATACTATCGATGATGCGGTAGTGATTGGAGAACAAGAAGGAGGCTTGTACAAATTGAAGGGCCATCCAGAACAAGCCTTGATCCATGACATAGTAGAGCCAAATGAGATTTGGCATAGAAGGCTTGCACATGTGCATTACAGATCACTACCTATTGCAAGCAAAGATATTGGAGGTCTTTCAGAATTTCAAGCTATTTGAAGGGAAGAACAAAAATCAGAATATGACCTTAAGAAACCAGTTGAAGAATGTGAAGATCTAGAATGCAGAGACCATGCAGTCATAAGAGTCTCTCAAATCAAGAACAACTTGAAGCAGAAGTGAAGAATGTAGAAGTGATGATGGCCACCTTGAATGGCCTCCCAGGATCGTGGAATCCATTCATTCAAGGAATGTGTTCCAAAAGGAAGTGATTACTTTCAGAAAACTTTGGGAAGAAGAAGAAGCTCTACCCATAAGAAGAGAAGATAAGATGGGAGCATTTGAAGATCCGGCTCTCACCATCCAAAGAAGATCCCTCAAGCAATGAGGAATATGAAGAACTCAACTCTTGAAGAACTTCTTATCCTCCTTATCATTTGGATAAGAAACGATGCTACCATGAATGAAGAAGACGATGAAGCTGAAGGCTCAAGAAGCAGTCTACCCATGAAACAAATAAAGATAAGCATTCAATTGCCATTTCATGATATTGTCTTGTTATGCATTTGTTTATATTCAGTTGATGTATCATGCATGATAGGATGTTTGCATTTATGGCAGTATAATACTAATATACATGCGATGGGTAAGTAGCTCATGGTGCTATACAAATCTCCATTGCTACTTATCTAGAATGAAACCTCTTTGCTGACATATTGGATTAGTGCACAATCTCAATGTTGTCTTGGTAGAGATGGAAGGAATCTAGAAAGTTTCAGTGAGATATGGATGAATGTTGTATTGGCTAAAGTAGTTGCATCATCATATATTTATGCATAAGAATTTTCCAGTATTAATATTCCTTATGAAATGTTTCTAACCATACAATTGCATTTGACTTGTAGGAAAGACCGCATACATAATCACCTACAAGCAAAGAAGAATGAAGACTTGTTCCGAAGAGCAAGTGACGACATTTCAAAATGAAGAATACTATGACGAGTGCAATGACATCATTGATGCAGAACCTTCTAGCCACCAAGAAGAAAGGGAAGACCAGTTCAAGAAGAATGTCAGGGCACAGTATCGAGACCTGAAGAGAAGTTCATAGTTCCACCATGTAGTAGATGGAAACATCGTGGGATACAAATCAAGATTCGTAGCATGAGGATTTTCAGGAAAGGAAGGCCTAGACTACGAAGAGACATTTGTAGCCAGTAAGATTTGAAACATATACATGATGAGATTGATGAAGATCTTAACCTTTGATACAAGGTTGAAGATGCAAGTCTATACACTAGATGGTCACATAGAATATTAGTAGCATAGGAAGCTACTTGTCACTCCGGTACAGAATGTTTTCAGTGCATAGAGCATAGAAGACAGAGGGAGTATGATTCTTCACTTCAGAGGGAGTGACTACAGAAGATCTAAGGTTCGACATGGTATGACAGGATGGGAAGATTACTGATGACTCTAGGCTTTATTGAGAGTAAAGAGGATTCCAATATTTGCTTCAAGGTTGAAGACAGAAGACCAGTGATGCTCCTGTTATGTGTCGATGCACTATTGTTCTAGGCATAGAGGTGTGGTAGAGTACAGATGGGATATTCCTTGGACAAGGGAAGTATGCAGTAGAGATCCTGAAGAGGTTCAGGATGATGGACTGCATGACCACACCTATGGCATCGAACATGAAGCTATTAAGTGATGCTTCATCAGAGACGGTTGATGCTTCATTCTGAGGTACCTGAAGGGTACAATTGATTATGGGCTCAAGTACGATGCGAATCAGAAGATTAACCTGGAGGGTTATGTTGGTTCAGATTGGGTAGGCAGTGCCATCGACAGGAAGAGTACTTCAGGGTTTTGCTTCAATATGGGATCATGTGTGATCTCTTGGTTTAGCAGGAAGCAATCCTATGTGGCACTGAGTACAGCTGAAGCAGAGTATGTCGCATCTTGTTCATCTAGTTGTGAGGCAGTATGGCTGCGGAAGCTACTATCTGATATATTTGATCTCCAGTTAGATGCTACTTGTATACATTGTGACAACCAGAGTTGCGTGAAGTTGTCAGAGAATTCAGTGTTTCATGACAGGTCAAAGCATATCAAGATCAAGTATCACTATATCAGGGATATGGTGCAGAGAGGAGCAGTGAAGCTCCTGTATGTTGCGATGGAGGAACAGATAACTGATGTATTGACGAAGCCATTAGCTAGGATGAAGTTTGAGTACTTTAGAGAGAGACTTGGTGTTCTCCAGATCGAGGCTTCCTCCCAGAGAAAGTGATGAGACCCATAGCCATTCTGACATGGTGAGAGGATTGGTTCGTTCCATGGTCAGATGTAAGGTCTGAGCCATTCTGTCATGGTGAGAGGATTGGTTCCTTCCATGTCAGATATGAGTGCTAAGATCCATAGCCATTCTGACGAGTAGGTCAGATATAAGGGCTGAGCCATTCTGTCATGGTGGTATGGTTGCTCCCTTCCATGTCAGATATGAGTGCTGGCCATTCTGTCAAGTAGGACAGATGTAAGAGCAATTGCCATTCTAGGAATGGAGGCACATGGTCAGTTACCAGGAACACTCAGTGTAAGAACTAAGTAGCCATTTTGATGTGATAGAGGGATGTGTTCCCACTTGATCAGATGTAAGGGCTGAACCATTCTGTTCATGGCTAAAGGATTAAGTTCCTTCCATGTCAGATGTGAGTGTTGGCCATTTCGACGAGCAGGTCGGATGTAAGGGAAAATGCCATTCTCTAGGAGAATGGAGGTTACCAGGTAGCTCAGTCGAGGAGGACTGGGGGCCATTCTGATATGATTGCTGGGATGTGTTCCCCTCATGATCAGATATGAGTGCATGTCCTTCCATCATTGTGAGCAGGATGTGTTCCCGCCTGGATGGATGTAAGTGCTGAGCCTTGTCACAAATGATAGTAGGTGTGTCCTATCATGTTGGTGACTGTAAGTGCTGTTCCATTTCACAGATGATAGTAGGTGTGTCCTCTCATGCTGGTGACTATAAGTGCAGTGCCTTGTCATAGATGATAGTAGGTGTGTCCTATCATGCTGGTGACTATAAGTGTTGTTCCATTTCACAGATGATAGTAGGTGTGTCCTATCATGCTGGTGACTGTAAGTGCAGTGCCCTTTCACAGATGGTAGTAGGTGTGTCCTACCATGATGGTGATTGTAAGTGCAGAGCCTTTTCACATATGGTATTAGGTGTGTCCTACCATGCTGGTGATTATAAGTGCTGATCCTTTCCATAGATGGTAGTAGGTGTGTCCTACCATGCTGGTGGATGTGAGCGCTGAGCCTTGTCACAGATGATAGTAGGTGTGTCCTATCATGCTGGTGACTATAAGTGTTGTGCCATTTCACAGATGATAATAGGTGTGTCCTATCATGCTGGTGACTATAAGTGCAGTGCCTTTTCACAGATGGTAGTAGGTGTGTCCTACCATGCTGGTGATTGTAAGTGCAGAGCCTTTTCACAGATAGTAGTAGGTGTGTCCTACCATGCTGGTGATTATAAGTGTTGATCCTTTCCACAGATGGTAGTAGGTGTGTCATACCATGGTGGTGGATGTGAGTGATGTGCCTTTCCACAGATGATAGTAGGCGTGTCCTATCATGTTGGTGGTTTTAAGTGCTGAGCCATTTCACAGATGATAGTAGGTGTGTCCTATCATGCTGGTGAATGTGAGTGCTGGTCCTTTCTGGTGGGATTGTAGTTTACTACATGATCAGATGTGAGTGCTGGGCATGCCTTTCTGATGAGCAGGTCAGATGTAAGTGTTGGGAAAAGACCTACATGAGGGTAGGCCTACAACCAGCATGAAAAAGGGCTGGCTCTATAGAACTTCCTATGATGAGAAGAATCATGAGATAGCACCAGTGTTGATCCAGATCGAGTGATGATCCAGATCCAATAATGATGATCCAGCAGTGATGATCCAGATCGAGTGATAATCCAGATCTAGTCCAGTGATGTTGATCCAGATCGAGAGATGATCTAGATCCAGTCCAGTGATGATGATCCAGATCAAGTGATGATCTAGATCTAGTCCAGTGATGATGATCCAGATCGAGTGATGATCCAGATCCAGTCCAGTGATGATGATGCAGATCGAGTGATGATTCAGATCCAGTGATGATGTGCTATGATGATCCAGATCGAGTGATGATCCAGATCCAGTTCTATGACGATCCAGATCGAGAGATGATCCAGATCCAGATGACTTGAATATGAAGATGACTTGAAGATGAAGATGACTTGAAGACGAAGATGACTTGAAGACGAAGATGTTCCAATTGATACAGAGAAGAAGACCAGTGCTGAAAATTGTGTCGAAAGAATACCTTCCTAGTTAAGAGGGAGTGTTAATGTATATGTAACTTCGGAATGTATTCTTCTATGTATCTTATGTATTGTAACCCGATGTTTATTCCAGGATGTTTCTATTATGTATTTGAGTCATGTGGTCATGCCCCGATGTTCCGATCGGGGGGATTAATAATGTAAATAAGTCATGTCAAGTCATTAGGTAAGTCCCCATAGTTTTGGGGCACTCGAGTTATTATACACTAATTAAGGTGTAGGCTCGGGTAAGTAATGTTAGGTCGAGCCTACGTGTGAAAATGCAATTCAAGTGAACGAAAGAATATAAATAGAGAGTGAAACTCTCTATTTATTATACACATCATTCACTCTCTTAAGTGAGGCGCACTTGTGGAGGAGGAAATATACTGGGACAAGAAGGCCACTGCTGTTGGGAGATCTCTTACTGTTTTGGTGCTGATTTTATCTCTAAGGAAGTTGCAGGGTTTTCTCCTTTATGGTTTGCCCGAGGAAAACTCTTTGTGTCTCTTGTCGCTTATGATGTGCTTATGTTTATTGTTGTTCTTGTTATTCTCTCAGTGAAAAGATTCTAAGATCATAATGCTAGCTTAATTGTTGAAAAACCTACACTTCCCACACTAAACTTATCTAATTAACTTACGATACTCAAAATCCTAGTACTTCCTAGAAATTACATCTGCATTCTACATAGTAAGTCGGGTGTTAGAAAAACTTACCTATTTCATTTTTTACCATTTCATTCTAAAGAAACCATAGCCACTTGATATAATGAACGTCAAACACAGTCAGAAGATTGGTCCGGTATTAGAGCTTATCATTATTGACCACTCTTTCATCCATTTATAGATGAGATTGTAGCATATTTGTTGATCTTAGTAGTAGTGTTAGATCTTGTGACATTGGTCATATCATGAAATGACAATATGTAATGTGCTATCACGGTCTTTGCCAATCAAACTTGACAACATCTAATGTTGTGAAAGTGAATATTGTTTTGTCAGTGGACATTATCTTATAAAATAAGTCTTCAATCGTGCTTAATTCCTCACCATCTAAACCATTGTTAGAGCTTAACTTCATCAACTTGTGTCTTACTAATAGAAACCCCACAATTGCATAATCTTTAGTCTTAGCAGTCAACCAAACACCTCTATTGATGATCCCAAAAATTGTTACTACACCAACTATATCTATACATGGTTATAGTAACTATTTCTAGAGTTGTTATAGTAGAAGCTATCAGTAAAAAGTGTTACCATAAACATGCCATACATGGCTTGACAAAGATGATCTATTTTGCAGCAAAGAGTCCAATTGAAAGAACATAAACTCATGAAAAATATACAACAGGAGATGATTGAGGAGGAAAAGCATCGAATACCAATTTCACAAGGGTTTCCATGGACAAGTAAGTTCTGAATCTAAACAAATCATTGTATGCTATCAATGATGATGCTAGGCTTGAATTCCTTAATTAGTTTTTGAAGTTCAACATAACATTCAAAGTGTCTCTCATTATATTTTTATAATATTCTAAAGTGTTGATTTGTCAAATTTGCAAGTCTTGCCAAAGCCCCCAGTGAAAGAGAACACTAAGCCATTGAATGTCAAGATTCACACGGAGTCTAGATTAGTTGAAAGAGCCAAATTTGATCACTTAGTATGCCTGAATTCTAGTCCCTAAATCTAAGTCATTTTGCAGAATCAAAAGTTCATCTTCAGTAAGATAAACATTTGTTTTAGTTCCTAACATTTCTTGTGATACCTCAAATAGATGGAAGAAAAATTCTACTATCTCATGCAACAAAGGTCAAAAGAAGAGCGACTATGGAAGGTATAAATTCCCTTGCATTTGAAGGTTTTTTTAGTTAAATCTTTTTGGTTCTTTTGGTATGAACTAAATATCTCCCAAAGCATAGTGAGAATCTCCCAAAGCACAATGAAAATGTGGATGGTTAGCAAGCATGAGTTAATTTTCAGCCTTGAATTTTTCCACCTCAATAGGAAACCATGATATAAATTGTTTTGATATAGATTTATTCATTTTTGTTACAAACTAACTTGAGTATCATAAATAGCTAGCTGAAGATGAAGAAATTAAGAGATTGCGAAAAGAGATGATTCAATATGCTCAACTCATGCCCTTTTTTATCGTCCATTTGTACCAAAGAAGTATGTTCTCCTTCTTAACCATTTTTTATATGGTTTAAAACATGATGCAAAATATATAGTTTTCTATACTAAACCAAAATTGTGGCAAGTATTCAAACTTCAAAGTCCCCAATGATCCCAAAGGATCCTAAATTCCACAGTTATCACCATCATATAAAATGCTTATAATGAAAGGGCATGCAGACTACAGGTTTCAGGTTTCACAATGATAATAGCTGACAAAGAAATCATGAATTAGGCCAAAAGGGAGTGTTGTTGAAGTAACTTGTACTAGTAGGCAGGGAGTGTCATTGAAGTAACTTGTACTAGTAGGCATTATTGCAGAGTTGTATATGTTATATGTATTATAGCATCTACTAACATATGCTGGTAGTTGTTATTGTACTAGCCTTTGGAATAGCAGGCTAGTATCCAGATCTTATCTGCACTCACAACTTATTTCTATCAGGCTAGTATTCCAGTTGGAGATGGTTATGTGGTCAAGTTACTCAGAGAACAATAATTGTTGTATAATGTGGAGGACCCAAAGTAGCCTAATAATGAGCCCCTATACATAGAACCTGATTGGGAACTTATATGATCTTGGTTTTTGATAAGCCACCAACGAAAGAGGCTATTGTAATAGTTAAAAACATGCATGAGGGATTCAAGACCATTTATTTTGATGGTGCATGTTCCCGATTTGGTGCAAGTGCTGGGGTAATTTTTGTTTCACCAGTTATAACTCCTTTCTATATTCATTTTGCTTAAAATTTGATGCAACTAACAATGTGACTGAATATGAGTCCTTGCTTTTGGGTTTGAAACAAGTAAAGGATATCAATATTAAAACATTAAAAAGTCAAAGGAGATTCAGAATTTCAGATTTGATTGTGAATCAAGTACGGAAGTAGTGTGAAGCAAAATATTCTCATTTGAAGCAATATTGACATGTTGTATCATGTATGGTATGAGATCAAGGCATTTGATGCTTTTGACATAGTTTCTATCCTACAAAATGAAAATAATTAATCAACAAGTAGATGCTATGATAGGTTCAAATGTGGGATTTGAACCATGCACAACAGAGTCTTTTTCAAAGTACCATGTGGAGGTCAGGTTTCAACCATCCATTCCTGACAACTTTGGAAACTAGCATCGATTTGAAGATGATAGGTATTGTGAATTTTTTGAATAGTTTAAATGAAACTTCCTCTCACTAGATTGATCAGGGATAAGAAAACAGTGACCCAGAGCAACAAATGGTACAACTGAAAAGTAATAAAATCCCCAGATGTTTGGTACCTTTGGAAAAAATTCTTGATGATTTTGTTGCTTTTAAAGGTTCAAAGGTCACTAATAAGGATGAGCAGGTCATTGAACTCAATATGGGTTCTAAGGAAATTCCAAGACTAGTGAAGATTGCTTAAGTATGCACTCTAGAGTGCAAAAATATTGAGGATTTTATATGTGATTATAAAGATTTTTTTGCATGGTCATATGATGATCTAAAAACATACAGTACTGAGGTTATCAAGCATAAAAATCCTTTGAAAGAAAAAGCCAAACCTTTCAGGAAGACACAAAGGCACATGAATCCCAAGTTGGCTCCCATCATAAAAAAAGAGTTGTAGAAGTTGTTCAAAGTAGAAATCATCACTCCTGCTTATTAGTCATAGTGGGAATCCAATGTTGTACCAGTCCATAAGAATAATGAGATTAGAATTTGCAATATTTTGAAATTTGAACCTTGCATCCTTGAAAGATAACTATCTTTTTCCAAGCATGGAATATGTGTTACAGTTACAAGTGCTGGAATGATGTCCATGTTGGATGGATTCTCAGGGTACAACCAGGTGCTGGTTGATGAAAATGACCAATACAAGACAACATTCACCATCCTTGTGGAATGTATTCCCATGTTTGTGTTCCTTTTGGATTGTTAAATGCTGGGACCAAATTCCAAAGAGCCATATGCTTTCTTTAATTTCCTTAATAAAGTTATCATGGTTTACCAAGATGATTTGACAGTTTATTCCAAGTGCAAGGGAGACAATTTCATGCACCTGAGGAAGATATTTGATAGACATAGATCCTTTGGAATCTCACTTAACCCCAAGAAGTTTAGTTTTGGGGTAGTCAAAGGCAAATTATTGGGGAATCTGGTGTCCAAAAGACAAGGTAAAAATAGATCTAGCAAGAGTGCAATCTTAAAAGATATTCAGTTACCCAAAAGTAAGAAGGGTATCCAGTCCTTTGGGAGCATAAATTTCCGACTAATATGTGTGCCCAATTTCGTTGAAATCACTTATGCCATCTCAAGTATGATAAAAAAGGGACATGAAAAGGGAGAAACCAGGGAACAATGTAAATTCAACAACCTTTGGTTGGGCCCTTCCCAAATAAAGTGAAAAAGCAGGGAAGAACAATTTTCATCTGACTAATTTGCATGGAGAAGAAAAACATCTACCAGTCAATGTGCAATTACTAAAGTATTACTTTTAGTAACAACCCTAAACAGCCACAAAAAAGAGAAAAGAAAAAAAAGAAAAAAGGAAGAGAAAAAGAAAATGACGAGTTCTATCTATTTTGGGTAATGGTGTAGGCTAGTGACAATTTTTTATTTTTACTAGGAATTTTTTTCATTGCATTGATTTCAATTATATCTTACATTTTATGATTTTTGCAATTCGTTTCATTCTTAATACGTTGTTTTGCATTCACATGAGTAGTCCCAAATTTGTGAGGTTGGTTTATCTTTTTTTTTTGTCATAGGATAGATTCTTTTGTCATTCTGAAAATTGGGCATGCATGAATCTTTATGATTTACAGAGTAAAAACAGAGTTGGGACACATTTATCTTGGGTCAAACTTTGGATAAGGCCTGGGATTTTTTTGTGTGTCAATACAAGTATATCTCTGGGGAAATTAAGGGTATGTATTTGTCGGGATTTAAGCAAGCTTATGCATCAATCACAATCCCAACATGTGTCTCCGAAGGTCAAGTTTTGTGCATCGAAGACCTTATCCAACCTTAGGGATATGATACTAACAAGAGTGATTGACTTTTCAGAGAAAAACATCATTGAATACCATTGGGATCTCAGCATCCCACAGGAGCATGTTCTACCCTTGTGGAGCCACTGTTAACACACACTTCACCTCGATCGAGGGAGATGGATATCATAAAAATTAAAAACAAGAAAGAATTTAAAGAAGCAATAAAGGAGATAGAGATGGATTTATCAAAAGGCGTTTCCTTGACTAACCTTGGTTAAGGAAAGTATGCAGTGGATATTCTAAAGAGATTCAGAATGTTGGACTGTAAGGTGATAGCCACACCTATGGAATCTAACTTGAAGCTACTGTGTGAATATTCATCATATTTGGTTGATGCCGCGATGGATCGTCAGACGATTGGATCATTGATGCATTAATTGCAGTGAAGATATCATATTGGACAGAATGGAGATAGAATTGAAGATATTTGTTTTTTTACTTTGGATTTACCTAAGAAATATGATGATGTGATCCTCATGGGAAGTGTCATTTATAATGGGATCTACACAAAATATCCAAATTTAAATTTGAACAGAAGAAGTTCAATGGTAGGCTTGAGTATTACTAAAATACTACTCAAGGACAGACCTGAATGACTAAATTTTACTTGCAAGAGAACCATGTTATGAAGCCTAATACTATTAAACTTCTTGAGTCTTATTTTGGTCTAGGCGTTCCATGTACCCTTTCTAGTTAGTGGTGATCAATGTATATGAATTTGAGGTTGTTTTTTACGAAAAAAATATATTCTACATTGTACTTTTTTGTTGTAGCATTGATTATTTGAGCTACATTACCTTCATGCAGCTTATTTTAAGATTGATGGTTTGATATTTATCTCTTACATTGTCTCTTTCTCACATGTGATAGGAAATGAAACTGGAATTTGAGAAAGCTAGGCCTAGGAGCTATCTCTTCACATAGATAGTTTCCTAACATTAAATGATAAATAACTAATTTGACAACACTTTTGCTAAGCAAGAATGGGATCATTTAAGTACATGAAACCATGTTGGTGTTTATCACGAATATCTCGATAATTTTTTATGGTTTGTTTAATGCTTTTGTTTGAAGCATTTTGTTGATTTTTGAAGTTCGTGTGTATTTTGGTTAAATATTGTGTTGAGTCCTTTGAATGCTTCTAGTTCTCATTCGATGCGTGATTTAATCTTTTTTTGTAGCTTGAATCAAGGTTGGTTTTAGGGTTTGAGAAAAGACTATTTTATTAACTTTTAGTTGCATGAATTAATTGTCTTCAGTTTTTCGATTCTTTTATGTTGATTGTAAATTTTCTTTGCAAATACTTATTGTTATTCAAAAAAATAAACGAGCTCTACATAGATAAGAGAATAAAAAAATGGTCTATGCACTAGGTTTCTATACATTGATCATAGGATACCTATTGTCACAAGACCAACATTCATCTAATGAAATAATCAATTGACATAATTACAATGCATACTCATATTAGCCTCCATGACCATAACTGGCTAGTGGAGGCCAAGATCGAGCATAATGTATGATTCTATCAGTTTATCAGTTTGTCAAGATTCAGGTCCCCACATGTCCACGGGACCATTAAGGGATGAGATAACAAGTGGAGTCCCCACTTGCCCTGAATCTAGTCAGTGCAGTTGTGTTTCATTGACACCTTCCAGTTGTTACTTATGAGTCTACATGTTCTATTGATCATGATGTGATTCATGTTATTTGACTTATCTTGTTGTTCCTCTATTTTGACAATATTCTATAAATCAATGAAAGATTTGCCAGTTTTTACAATTTTTTATAATGAAGTTAAATATTCGCCAAGATTTTGCAATATCTTATAACTTAAGAAAAGATTCGCCACAAGATTACAACTTTATATAATAAAATGAAATATTTGCCAAGATTTTACAACATTATATAATAAAATGAAAGATTCACCAGGATTTTACAACATTGTATAATAAAATGAAAGATTCGCCAAAATTTTTATATATACATATTATATTATTGATAAAATCTCCTTCAAATTTTCCTATATATCGGAGAGATTTGCCCATTTTTTATACACATAAATCTAGGGGGGTTCTTAAAATCATCCCTGGTCTAATGAAGGTGACTATCATTCTTCTAGCACAGATCCCTTGAATGAAAGAGTCCCATGAACTAGGGAGACCATTCAAGGTGCTCATCACAATTTTTGCATTCTCCACTTCTTTATCCACTGCTTCAAGTTGATATTTGATCTAGGAGACCCTTGTAAAATATGATTGTATGGTCGCCACATTCTGGATCTTCAGACTCTTCAACCGGTTCCTCAAAGTCATCTTCTGGTTTATGTTCTTTCCTTCAAATTGCTTGGTCAGGGCATCAAACACGACTTTAGGTGTATTTAGGGAGGACACCTGTGGTATGAGGTGATGCTTGATTGAATAAACAATAATCCTCTTATAAATGACCAATTTCTTTTTGTGTAAGTCCTTAGCCTCATCTCCCTCTGGAACTAGAACCTCTTCACTGATGTAAGAGTCCAAATAATTTTCTTCCAGGACCAGGGAGATCCTATACTTCAAGGATCGGAAGTTATCATCTCCCTCAATATTTTCATCAAGCTTGGTGTGATGAGACATCTTAACTAAGAACCCGTTGCAGCTACAACATTTTTCCCAAATTCCAAAAAATTTGGGACCCTCCTTTTGTTTGGATTAGTTCTTTTTCCTTGAGTTAATTCAATGATTTTCCAGAAAGAATTTCTAAGTGCTGGGATTGATCTACCAATCATTTTGATTGCTCCTCTGATGCTTGAAGCAATCTAATGTTTGATCAGACTTTATCACTGCCTTTGGATGCATTTTCAGCTTGTTCGAATTGGAAATTTGTTTGGTTAAAGCTTTCGCCGTTGTGGCAAAATAGTGAGTCTTGACTTCAAATTTTCTTTCCAATACGTTGGTTTTAATCTGCAGAATCTATGGCTGAATCGGAAGGTATAACTCAAGGGACTATTGGGGCGACCACGGTGTGAAGGCGTAGCTTGATAGTTTTGTAAAAAATCAAATCGAAATCGGCAAGGTCGCAAGGGAGACAAGCAAAGGAAAAGACAAAATCGAAAGCAACAAAATACGCAGATCTGAAAAGTCCGTCAGTTACTCAGCTGATAATGAGCTTGCGTAGAAAAGATGAAAAGGAGGAATATGAAACGCTCGAAGAACCGAAGATTCACACGTTTGGGGGGGGGGGACCCAAGCGGTCTACTGAGTTTGTTTAAATATTTGAAAGTTAGAAGTTACTAGGGACTTTTTCCCAGTTAGATTTGTGAATACATATTGTAAGAAGAACTATTTCCTTTTGCAATAGATAATTACAGTTTTCCTGTTGGAGAAATCTTGGTGGAATATTCAAATGTTGTGCTATGGATTTGTTGAAGAGGAACTATTTCATTTTCATCTTTGTGTCCATTAACTGTGAGACAGTTCTAACTCTTTGAACCTATGTTCTTGTATGAATGTTCTTCGGTTTATTTTATGAAGATTTCCACTATGAGTAATGAATGTTGTTCATAAACAATTGGCTATCTGGTTGTTCAAATATCTTTTAATGTTCATGAATTTTGGAATAAGTATCAACTATTTGTGATTTTTCATAATGCATGTACAGATTACATTACTCATTAATGAATGATAACTTTGCTCCCTATGGATAGGTTAGGTAGTTAGTTGTAATTTCTTGCTGTGTGTGATTTAGATGTGAGAGAGTTTAAGACGAGAGGTAAGAACCTGTGCATCACATTGTGACCGCTCCTCGTATTCTACATCAATATTCATGTTAAATAGGCACTTGCATATCATGCTTAAGTCAAAAAATACAAAAATATACACGGTGGACCGGGCCGCAACCGGTAAAACCTTTTGTTTTTGTTACTTGACCTACGATAGCTAGACCGCAAACCGGATGGATTCCCTACACCAAACATCCACGGGCTAGTTGGGAACGTTGACTGGGGAGAATCCCTTTCTGTTGTTGCCCGCGAATTTCCAGGCCTCAACAGTTCTAGCGATAGAAGGAGGGCTTCCAGTGCATGGTTGGCCATGGAAACTTAATTTCCTGAGATTACCCTACCAGTAGATTTCTAGGATATTTCAACCTGATCAAAGTGGACTTACCAATTTGCTCTACCATTGAAGCAGGTAAACCTGGTTTCATCCTACATTGCTTTTTTCTCAGACTCTTGTTCTTATACCTGTGCCTATGGCTGGCATAAATGTAAATCAGCCCAACCCTCTACCAGCATGGAGAGCTAGATCACCTTTGAACCTCATGCCTCCTTTGCATGACCTACCTCAATCCTTTGACAAGTTGTTGCCTAAGTTTGACCACCTGCAAAGCTTTTATTTAGCATTAGAAGGGCTAAGGGCTGGGGAGTATGAAGATGTGGTTTGTAGACTGCTCCCACACACCCTGAAAGGTTCAGCAGCATCCTGGTATTTCGGCTTTCCTGCAGACTCTATTCCTGATTGGGACACCTTTGAAAGGGTTTTCAGAAGTAAATACACAGCCCAAAAAACACATGCCTCATTGATGAAGGGTCTTGGTCTGTTAAGAAAAGAGAAGAATGAGAAGGTACATAGTTTCACTCAAATATTTTCAATATACCTAAAGAACTTTTCTGAAGCTCACAAACCCTCAGACAAGGTCTTAATTGAATATTATACCTCAGCCCTAGGACCTGAGCTGGCCATGTTTGCCAAGATGAAATCCAAACCTACATTGGTAGAGACTTATGAAGAGGCAGAAAGGGTAGAGGCTGAAAGGGAAAGTGTAGAAGATTATCCTGATTTACCTGGAGAGAAAACTACAAATAGAAGAGCTTTATTGCTGTCTAAACCTAAAGATGAACAATCACATGATTATCAGGGAATGATGACAATGCTTCAGAAGCTATCTAACCGAATAATAGATATGGAGAGAGAAAAGGAAGTTCAGAAAAATTATAAACCCCACTACCAAAAAAGGGAGGATAACAACCAATGGCAAGTCCCTCCACCAAATTTAGCATCAATGAACATAACAAAAATAGGGGGGGATAATTTCTGCACTTTTCACTAGCAACCTCACTCTGAAAATAAGTTCCCTCAATGGTTGAATTCAATGTCATTGGTGATGAATAAGTTGCTGAACTCTAAATTGACTGAAGACAGTGATGAAGAAGGAGGAAAAACACAGACCATAGAGAAACAAGGTGAGGATACCGTGTTTTCATGGGATGGTGTCTCACTTTTTGACACTGAAGAGAGCACTCTCAAATATCAATACACACCTACAGAAACAAAAGATAAGAACCTAACAATTAAGGACAATGCAATAATTTCAAAGATTAAAAAACTGCAGGAGAATGTCAAGAGACAGGTAGAAGTGAATGTTGAAGACAAAACACCTGAAGCCACTACCCTCAACCAGGAGGCAGAGCCGAGCAATGAGACTGTCAAACCTATGGAATATGTTGAGGAAGGAAGTGCTAACAAAGTTAAGGAAGTTAAAGAGGAGATACCAACCGAAAACCAACCTATGGAAGAAAAAGTTGAATCAACTAGGGAAAGGAAAACTAGCACCCCACCTTTCCTTTTAACTCTGGAAATTTTGAACCATAAGGTGCATAATTGTCTGGTGGACTCTGGATCATCGGTGAATGTTATGCCTCTTGCAATATGCAAAAAAATTAATGGCCAACCAAAACCTACTGATTGGGACGTCACTCAACTAGACAAGACTAGTGTCAAAGTAGTGGGGGAGATGAAGAATGTTTTGATTCGATTGTCTGCAAATAAAAAGATATGTTAGTACCTTAACATTGTAGTAGCAGACATACTTGATGGCTGTGGATTGATTTTGAATCGAGATTGGTCAGCTCGACTAGATGGGTACTTTGCTTCAGACTGGTCACACTTGTGGTTGACTCATAAGGGTAGCCCAAACCTGATTAAGATTTTAAGAGAGCCCTACATGAAGCACAATGTCACTGGACTGGAAGAGGGTAATGAATCTGCTGATTCTGTCCTGGGAAATTATCTAACTGAGTGTAAGCTAAGACATCAGACCTCAAGAAAGACTAGTTCTATGATTGACACTCAGCCTGAGCTCCTTCAACTTCCTCAGGCTGAAAAGGATGACTGTAGGATAGTAGACATGTGCTCAATTTCAAAAACAGCATAGCTAGACCATGGTTAGATAGCTCGTGTCTATAATCCATCCCACCCCTTAACTTCCCAGGATTAAAGATTTTCAGGAGTGGGAAAAATTTTTCTTTTCTTTTGCTTTGTACATAAATAAATCGATGTTGTTTTCTTCAATGCTTGATGCCTTTTCTTTGTGTATTTCTTTGATGTTGTTTTCTTTATTTTTACTGCTTTGTTAGTAGTCCTTTTGGTTTTGAATAAAGAGGCAAACTTTTGGTTGCAATGAAAACATCAGGGTTCTTAACTAACTGAAATCTTGAGCAAAATACTGTGCTTTTAAAGTATATAATGTCTTCTAGTAGTAGTGTTCCTAACTAGCCATGCATTCATTAAAGTCCTACTTAACCGCTGTAAATAACTCAGAAGTAAAAAGCGTCTGGAATACTATTTCGAGGCTCCATCCATTTCACATCTTAAATGTCCAAGGGGGTGACAGCAAAAGACCCACGGAAAGGAAGCAGGGTAAACGGTATATCATATATAAATGATCTCATGCCATGATTTCAGAAAAGTTAAAAGCTATCAAGAGTCAAAACTCCTTAAAAAGAAACAATACATATCAAAGCAAAGCTTAAAAAGAATGAATCTCAAAATTGCCAAAGTTCCTCTCCGTCCGTGAGATGAAAAACCAATTCTTCTCTCACACAAAAGGACACTATGGATAGAGGAGCCTGAATAAAATTCAGAAAGAAAGGCAGATGGAGGACTTAAAAGAACTAAAAGTTCAATTAGCACAAAAGTGCAGTTGGCATGGGAATGAGGAACAAAAGGATAGTGTTGTTTACTATCTGTTATAGTCCTGTGGTGTCAAAGATAGAAACTACCTAAGGACGTGCAAAATAAATCTCACTTATCAAGACTCAAAAGAGTTATTCAGACTTGCAATATTTCTGATGTTACCATTCCCCAAAGAATGAACTTCTTCTTAATGATCTAAATGCATGATTTGGCCTGCTTAGGGATACAAACATCTAGAAGATTTCAGCTTTCATCTAGACGGTCTTGAACTGGGAAAGAGTTAATTCAGAAATCTACGGTTCACTAGGTAGTCGCCAATTGTTGCAGCTGCAACATTTTTCCCAAATTCAAAAAAATTTGGGACCCTCCTTTTGTTTGTATTAGTTATTTTTCCTTGAGTTAATTCAATGATTTTCTAGAAAGAATTTCTAAGTGCTGGGATTGATCTACCAATTTTTTTGATTCCTCCTCTGATGCTTGAAGCAATCTAATGTTTGATCAGACTTTATCACTGCCTTTGGATGCATTTTTAGCTTGTTCGAATCGGAAATTTGTTTGGTTAAAGCTTCCGTCGTTGCGGCAAAATACGAAGTCTTGACTTCGAATTTTCTTTCCGATACGTTGGTTTTAATCGGCAGAATCTATGGCTAAATCAGAAGGTAGAACTCAAGGGAATGTTGGGGCGACCACGGTGTGAAGGCGTAGCTTGATAGTTTTGTAAAAAATCAAATCGAAACTGGCAGGGTTGCAAGGGAGAGAAGCGAAGGAAAAGACAAAATCGAAAGCAACAAAATGCGCAGATCTGAAAAGTCCGTCAGTTACTCAGCTGATAATGAGCTTGTGCAGAAAAGATGAAAAGGAGGAATATGAAATGCTCGAAGAACTGAAGAGTCACACGTTTGGGGGCGGTAACCCAAGCGGTTTACTGATTTTTTTAAAATATTTGAAAGTTAGAAGTTACTAGGGACTTTTTCCCAGTTAGATTTGTGAAGACATATTGTAAGAAGAACTATTTCCTTTTGCAATAGATAATTACAGTTTTCTTGTTGGAGAAAGCTTGGTGGAATATTCAAATGTTGTGCTATGGATTTGTTGAAGAGGAACTATTTCGTTTTCAGCTTTGTGTCCATTAACTGTGAGACCATTCTAACTCTTTGAACCTATGTTCTTGTATGAATGTTCTTCGGTTTATTTTATGAAGATTTCCACTATGAGTAATGAATGTTGTTCATAAACAATTGGTGATCTGGTTGTTCAAATATCTTTTAATGTTCATGTGTTTTGAAAGAAGTATCAGCTATCTGTGATTTTTCATAATGCATGTACAAATTACATTACTCATTAATGAATGATAACTTTGCTCCCTAGGGATAGGTTAGGTAGTTAGTTATAATTTCTTGCTATGTGTGATTTAGATGTGAGAGAGTTTAAGACGAGAGGTAAGAACCTGCGCATCACATTGTGACCGCTCCTCGTATTCTACGTCAATCTGGATGTTAAATAGGCACTTGCATATCATACTTAAGTCAAAAAATACAAAAATATACACGGTGGACCGGGCCACAACCGGTAAAACCTTTTGTTTTTGTTACTTGAACTATGGTAGCTGGACCGCAAACCGGACAGATTCCCTAGACCAAACAGTCACAGGCTAGTTGGGAACGTTGACTGGGGAGAATCCCTTTCTGTTGTTGCCTGCAAATTTCTAGGCCTCAACAGAACCTCAAATGGAAATACAAAATATTTAGAACTTACCAATTTGGGAAGCTGAAAACTGGATCTAGAGCTGATCTTTTGCAATGCTGGTTTTATTGTTCCAGGGTAAATTATGGTTTGACTTTCCCAGATTTCTACTCAACCAAAAACCTTGATTTTTGTCTCTAAACTTTGATTTTGAAAAGGGGAGAAATCCTAGCCTAGGATCACTCAAAAATCCCTCTTCAGTGAAAATCCATACTTTCCAGATGTAGTGGTAGGTCAAAAGCTGAAAGTGCTCAAAATCATATTCTACTTCGACAGAAATATGCACCCCTCAATTGAGGTTCATCCCAGCCTCCTTTTTCTGATGAATTGTGGAGAGAAACCCAAAAAGTAAGAAGCCCTAGCTTCTGTAGTTGCACAATGTCTTCTTCTCATGTTAGCTCTAATACCATGTTAGATTTTTATCAATTTGACAATATGATCTTAGGATCTTCTATGAGAGAATAACATGCACAACAATAAATCACAATAAACAATAGACACAAATATTTATCCTAATGGAAACCATAAAGGAAAAACCTCACATCTTCCTTAGAGATAGAATGAGTACCAAAGGAAGTAGTAAAACCCAAAGACAGAAAGATGATCTCCAATAGTTGTTCTCTCTCTCACTTGAGTGAGCTTCTTCTCTCTCACCTATGCATTATAGCTGGGTGAGTGTGTGTCTCAAATAGAGAGGCTCACTCTCTATTTATATTCTTTCATTCACTTAATACTTGTCTCAGTTATGGAGGCTCAAGTAATCCTAACTCAGTTATGTAGGATCGAGTAACCACAACTAGGGTACTAATTACCCGACTTAAAATGGAGGGGACTACCTCATGAATTTTAGTATTTCTCCCGATAAGGACATCAGAGTACAAGGAAATACAAGTGATTCTCCTGATAGGAGCATCGAGGATCAATGAAATACAATATATACAAGTGAATACATTCTGAAGTTACAAATACATCAACACAGACATGACAACCCACAACAGGAATGCGTCCATCATTTCATTCACACATTGGAAATTACACCCAGGTGCTGGTACACACCCATGGAGTTGCGAAAAAGAAATTAGGAATGGGAAGGGATAGCCAAGAAATTTGTGCACGCATTTTAATTTGCTGACAAGAAACCTACAATTGATGTTGTGCTTCAGACAATCAAGGAAAAGATATTGGCTGAAATTCCTGTTGAAGTGGCAAGTTCCCACCAGTGCAGCGCGACTATCCAGCAATGGATGGCTTGTTACAATATGGCTAGAGAAACAGGTGATGACCTGATTAAAATAAATATACTTGATTTAGAGGGTATGCCCGAAGTCAAAGGAAATGGAATTTGAAGCGACCAGTTTCTCAAGCCACTGAAAATTAAGAAAGTAAACATTGGCTCGGCGGAGAACCCGAAGTGTGCCAATATAGTAGATTATTGGGACGATGAGATAGTATCAAAGATCATAGACTTAGTGCATGAGTTTTAGGACCTATTCCCTACCAACTTCTTGGATATGAACGAAATAGTCGACGACCAAGGGGAGATGAAAATACCCCTGAAACCAGATGCTAAACCAGTTAAACAACGACCTTATAGGTTGAATCCAAGTTATAAAGAGAAGGTAGAGTAGAATTCGATAGCATGATCGATGCATGAATCATTGAACATGCTGAGGAATTAGAATGGATCAGCCCTATAGTGATCTAGGATAAGAAGACAACAGGAGAAGTCAGGATCTGTGTCGACCTAAGAAAGTTGAACGACACATGCCTGCATGATCCATTCCCAACACCATTAACAGATGAAGTATGAAAGTGTCAGAGGGTAAGAGATGTATTCATTCATTAAAGTCTTCTATGGCTATCATCAAGTCAGAATTGCGAAGGAGGATCACCACAAAATGACCTTCGTCATAGAATGGGGATGCTACTAGTATATGGTGATGCACTTTGGACTCAAGAATTCACCTACTAATTTTTCTAAAATAGTAGTTTCTTCTTTTAAATATTTCATATATAAATTTCTTGAGGTCTACTTTGATGATTGGACCGTGTTTGGTCTAGTAAGAGATCATATTGAGAGTCTTTGCATGATGTTGGGCCACTGTCGCCGGTATTAGATCGTTCTTAATTCGAAGAAATGCATTTTTTGCACACCATTTGGTGTACTATTGGGTCATGTCATATGTCGCGAAATATTTTTGGTCGACCCAACAAAAGTTGTGATTATCCTTGACTTACCACCACCTACATCATTCACACAACTCCAATTCATTTTAGGACACACAGGCTACTACAGGAAGTTCATCAAAGGGTATGTTGAGATAATTGCACCTATGGAGAATCTGTTGAAGAAAGATGCAAAGGTTCAGTGGATGGAGGCTATTCAGGAAAGATTAAATAAATTAAATAACAAGATGGCCACTGCACCAATAATTGTATTTCCGGAATGGAAGAAGGAGTTTCGTGTTCATGTCGACGCGTTATCTGTCGCACTCGGCATAGTCTTGATGCAACCAGGAGAGGGTGTGCTTGAACACCCTATTGCTTTTGCTTGCAGAAAATTATCAACGATACAGAAAAATTATAGGATGACAGAGAGAGAAGGACTTGCCATGGTCTATGCACTGTAGAAGTTCTGACACTACTTGTTGGGTGGACATTTCAAAATCTACACTGATCATTCAGCTTTAAAATACCTAGTCAACAAACTAGTGTTTGGGGGGGGTGGGAGATTTGTTGATGGATTCTCTTGTTTCAAGAATTTGATTTCGAAGTCATTATTGAACCCAGTCGACTGAATTTCGGACCTAATCACTTGTCAAGGATAGAAAGTGATGAAGAACCCACCAGTCTAAAGGATAACTTGCCTAATGCACAATTGTTTGTGGTCACCATGATGGATGATCAGAATAAGGAGTTTAACGCTGTCATCCACTTCTTGAGTACAGGCTATGTGCTTGAAGGATTCTCCGCTACATAGAAGAAACATTTGGTCATCAAGGCCCCTGATTGTACATTGATTGCAAGACATCTATACAAGCTGGGCCCTGATGAAATATTCAGACATTGTGTTTTTTACTATGAATGACAGTGGGCAATGAGTGAAGCACATGCCAGTGTCACGGGATTACACTATGATGGAAAGGAAACCATGCACAAGATATTGCAAGAGGGATTATGGTGGCCAACCATACATATGGATACTAAGAGCTTTTGTCGGAGCTTTGTTATATTTCAGAGAACAAGAAAAGCATCGCATTGCGAATAGATGCATGTTTCACCACAAATAACCCTTCAAGCATTTGATAAGTGGGCCATTGATTTCATAGGACCAATCAGTCCACCAGGGAAGAGGACTAGCATGTGCAACATTATTACTGCAACATACTATTTAACCAGATGTGTTGAAGCCGTGCCTATTAAAGAATTCACCCTTGTGATTGTGACGAAGTTTTTATTTGAAAATATGGTGACCATATTCGGCTACCCGAAAATCCTGCTAAGTGACCAAAGTATGCATTTTTTTAATAAAATAATTGTTGAGCTTACTGCACAGTTCCAGATTTAGCACAAGAAAATGACACCCTATCATCCTCAGGAAAATGGAATAGTTGAAGCCTTCAACAAGATTTTGGAGAATGCATTAACCAAAGTGTGCAATGTGTGGCAAGATGATTGGGATTAGAAAGTTTTAGTTGTGCTATGGGCATACTACACAACTTGCAAGCGACTAACAAGGCACACTCCATTCGTACTAGTGTATGAATAAGAGTTTGTTGTACCGATGGAGTACATTATGCTGAGCCTAATAATTGTCACGTTGAAAAAAATTACCAACGGAGATGCTATCGAGAAAAGGTTGTCTTAGCTCATTCAGATGGAGGAAGAACGCTTCATCACAGGATTCCATCAAAACATAGAGAAGCAATGGCATAAAGCATGGCATGATCACCATATCCGAACTAAGCCTTTCATAGTAGGAGGACTTGTTTTTCTGTATGACAGAAAATTTTGGAAGTATACAAGTAAATTGAAGATGCTTTGGCTAGGGCCATATGTGATCATGCATATCACTAATGCAGGCACAATAAAATTATAGAAGCTGGATGGAACTTACGTCCTAGGAACGGTAAATGGTAGTCACTTGAAACCTTACTATGATGGTCGTGACATTCTTGGTTAAGGTCGTGTCATGCAATAAAAAAATAATAAAAATGAAGGAAACTGTTCTGTTGCACGTCTGCGACAGAAGCATAAAAAGCACAGTAAAGAGAGGGAATGACAACTGCACGTCATTAAATCTAGGACACCTGAAAAGATATAGGAGGTTATGACAGCGAAGGGTCATTTAATTTGACAAGATACGAGGAGAATGATGATGATTTTTTTGGTCCCATCATTCATCTCTGCCATAACTTCCATAATTGTCCTGACAGGTATAACTCAGAACTCGAGTAGGTGAATTGATGTGGAATGCGTTGAATGAAAATCCCATGTGATCGACAAGACATCGATCTACCACCTAATAATTGCATGTAGGCTAGGTGCATCCCTATAAACAGGAGGCTTAGTCATGAAGGTTCAATTTACTTACACAAACCGAAGAAGAGTGAACCAGAGCTTGTGAGTGAGAGAGTCGAAGATAGTGGTTATTGATATTTCTAGTGCCAGTGAGCAATCAAAAGTTACCATCACTTCACTGTGCCTAATTATTGAAGAGATCACATCGCCAGAGATACAACAATAAGAAGAAGAACCAAAAATGATGTTACGACCAAGAAAACAAATAGTTCCTATGGTCGGTTCGGCCCCTGTTCATGCCTCTAGTTCGAGCCCGATTATGGACCTCGTTCAGAATCCATCGATGAATCCTGTAGTTCCAGGTCCATGACCATTTGTGCCACAAATAGAGGTTCTAAAATCATCAAGGCCAAAGATATCAAAGAAATGTAAGGCTAAGGCCACTGTGAATATGCCTGCTGAGGACATGCATGGGGAGGAGGCACCAAATTCACCACCACAAAGAGGCGAGAGAACCACCATTCAAGAGAAGAATCCATTACCAAAATATGTTTACTGAGGAGAGAAGAGGCATTATAAATGAAGCTTCCAATGAAAGCACGCTCTTCCTTAGCGACACCCAGGATCACTGCTGGTGTGCCCCTCCTAATGGCTATACTGCCAAAGATGGCCAAGCTACAGTTTGAGTATACTGATGAACGCAAAAAGGCAGGCTTAGAGAGGAAAATTTACATGGTCATGCTTCCATCCATGCCACCTGAACCACAACTCATAGTATCAATGGAGTGGGTCAGCGGTGTAGACATCGCGAGCTTGTTAAACTTGCTGCTCATGCCGCACTTTGGTCGAAGCACACAAGTAAGTATATATGTGTGACAACTCCTAGTTTGTTTTCACGGAGGATATTTATGGCTAGATCGACCCTACCCTATCGATGTCGAGCTCATATTGTCGATAATGGTTCTGCAAAATAAAGGAGATGATCCCATTCCATATATGTGCGCAAACAAGGATACAATGAAAATGAAGCAGAAATATGACCTCCAGCATGCAGGTAGGGGGTTCTTAATTGCCCCTATAGCTGAAAACACGATGTAGTTCATAGCAAAAATGTTGTCCTGCAAGTTGTTGCATAAGATGTGTCCCACTTAGTACACCACCGAAACAATAGAACTCGCAGAGCAGTGCGCAGCAGGCATAATCTTTAACTAGTCGCAGTACTTGTTGGATGAGCTCATAGAGAATGCAGAGCAAGTGCAGGAGGATGATAAGGCCAAATTCCACTATTCCTGGTTTCTCATCCTAATTTCTTTCAGCCACTAGATGTCCCAGTGCTTTTCCTTGGTCTAAAGGTATCAGGACCTCTTGGCAGATAAAGATTACATTATCAGGTAGAAGGACAACAACATTAAGTTCTTTCTACACTGCAAGGAGTTGTGCAATGTAATAAAGAAATAGTACAGAGTAAGGGAAGGGACAGTGCAGAAATACTCAGCATTCAAAAACTACCTAGCTGGTTTCCATAACATTATTCTTGAGCCATGAATTGACCCAGACAAGCAAGCACACCCATAAGGTTTTATGATTACTGACACAGATGTGGGCATAGTTTTCCAAGATTGGCCTAAGGAATGGCATGTCATGGGCGATGTGCAGATGGACTAGGGAGGAAATCAGGGAAATGGCCAAGGTGAGGACCAAGGAAATGACCCGCATGATGATGGGGGGAAAAGGGAGGAGTAAGACGATGGCGATGATGAAAATGAGCATAGCGATGATGATGATGATGGGAAAGACACGCCGACTGATGAGGATGAGAGAAACCGATGAAGAGAATAGGAACAGTAGCATGCGCACATGCGCAAGAAGCAAAAAGCTGATAGAACAACTAATACGATCAGCTTTGAAAAGGAGGACATTAGATTTATTGGAAATGTTGTCGTCGAAGTAGCAAATACTAGCCTTGAGGGTCTCAGTGCACAATAAACACAAGTGGCCAGCAAACTCATCGAGCATGTCAATAATCTCATAGAGGCCATCAATGAAGTAAAAACCACTATCAAGGTTGAGACATATGGCATTGATCACAAGGTTACATTCATCGTGCCATTACTATTTCCTCCCTTCAAGCTTGAATTACAGGCGAAAGAACTGGAATGAGGAACACAGGAATATATGGTGTTATCCAAGCAATTGGGACATTAGTGCTAGCCTTCTCAAATCTAGCGTTGGCCAAAGTATATTCCACTCAACATGCGGGCACAATAGATCTCTAGATATGGGAAAATGTGTTGGCTTACCAGGCCACAAAGAAAACAAGGAAGGTGAAAGAGTGCAAGGTCCTCATTAGGGAAAAGGACCATGATATCGAGGAGCATGAACAGAGTCGGCTTACACTAGCAAAAGCCATCAAAAGTGTAGTGGTAGAGTTCCTCATCGAAGAAGGAGATGAAGATGAAGATGCATTCACAAAGGTTGGTCAGCTGTTAAGGATGGTAGTGGATCTCAAAATATTGATCGAGGAGATTAAAGTGAAGCAAACAACCAAGCACAGCTCCTGAGGTGCTTGAAGAGCGCAAGAAAAAAACATCAGAGGATGATGCCAGGATAAGCCAATGAGAAAAACTCTGTACTGAGGCAAATGAAGCTGTTTCAAGGACATGGGAATTTCTTTTGGATTATGAAGCAGTAGAGTAGATCAAGGAATATGCATGACAAACTGATTTAAGGATCACCGCGATAAAGGAAGATATGAAGAAGTTGTCGCTTAAAGAGAAGGTTACAAAGATATTCAAGCTGAAGAAGCTGCAGCAGTAGGTAAAGACTCTACATGACAAGGAATAGAGCCAAACTGATGAGGTGACAATGCAACAATAGGAAGCAGAATGAGTTACAGGGCTTATTCAGCATATACAGGAAAATCTCTGATTTATCTCTGAGTTGATGGAAGAAGGACTGTCGGATCATATCAGTTATGACGGTGTAGAACAAATAGAAAAGTGGATGGAGGAAGTAACAAAATAAGTTTCCCAAGTGTGAGAAATTATGAAGCATTTTTAGGACAAGGTTGGTCCCATGGCGTAGCCTGTGCCAGAGACATGAGTTTTGCAGAAACATAAATTTTATAGATACTTCAATTTTTTCTTAGTGCCTCAGGACAATCCACATGTGAGTGTTGGGGACCTATTGGACCAGGTAAAGTGCACAAGGAAGACCCTAAAGCACAAAGCGCAAGAGGAAAAGAAGGAGGGCGACAGGAGAAAAGCGGGTAAAGGATGGAAAGAAAGCACATAGTAGAGAAATTTGCAATGCAGATAGGCACAACGAAGGAAAAAATGTACCTAAAAGAGGCAGGTAGAAGAGTTAAGGTTGTACAGGTGTAGGTCAAGAAGGACGGAAGAAGTCAAAGTCAGCGGAATACTAAAGGACAGTTTTACGGCTAGTTATGACCTGTACAGGAAAACTAAAAGATGTTTCTGTGGCTAGTTATTTCCATGACTAATGTAATACAAGACTTTTGTGGCTAGGTATGGGTCGCCATCAATGTAATAGAAGATATTTTTTAGCTACTTGTGGTTGAAATAACTAAGTTGTACTCAGTCAACCCTGCGTCGTCTTGTAAACACTATAAGTAGGAGGAACTCGCTCTGTATAAGGGTTAGCTTCAAGAAATAGTTTCAAGTTAGCTTTCAGTTAGATTCAGAAAGATTGTAGGAGTTGATTGCTAAATTAGAGAGAAGCCTGCTAGTAGAAGGTTGTTGAGCCGCGGATCTACAATTGAGTGCGCAGATCGTTTTGTAGGAGTTTATCTACAACTAAGTGTCCAGATAGTAAAGAAGAAGAGTCGATCCAGGTTGTTTGCGGATCAGTAAGGGTAGATTGAAGCATAAATAAAGAGCATGAGAGAAAGAAGAGTTTGAGATAAAAAGACATATCTCGGAACAGTCTGTAGGTCACGGATTGTAAGGTGTTGCCTATGTGTCTCATGCTAGATGAAGAGCACCTTGGTGGTTTTTCCTAGATGGGTTTCTGCATTATTTCCTGTGTTAATGAATGATTAAATGTTGTGTTGAATTTTTAATTATCTCGCATTATTTATGGTTATTATTTGAATGAACGTCACAATACTGATAAGCAGCGAATGAATGGATATCTAGGCATTGTCGAGCATTGTGTATTAATTCATGTTTAAACACTATTAAGTCATGACATAAGTCACATCACGGTCATTTACTTTAAAGGAACCAGTTGTCTCACACTATTGCACTAGTTGTTAAGTTTTCAAGGACAAGGTTGTGTCACACACTGGTTGTGGTGCACTACTCCGCCTCTATCAGGCGGTGAAAAACTCCATCCTTCCATCTCTGTCGAGTGCCTTAGCCGAATGCCAAGGGACTGTTATCCCTCACCAACTGTGGAAACATGGTTCTGGAAGTTACACATTAAGATAGCTTGGGTTAGACTGCTCCTACCTCATAGGTGTTGCCGACTGAGACTACTCTGTCAGTCCGATGTCTTTAGGTGTTTTGTTAGTTTTGATTTTTTGTTGAACCTGGGCCTCGTGAGTGAGGAAAGTTAGGCCAACAATATTTCCTCTAACCAATACATTATAAACAATTATATCATAAATACAATGCACAAAATTAACATAGTTAAACATTAATCCTATAATAAACATAACAATGATAAATATTAAACAAACCCCATACATTTATTTCCATTATAAAAACCTCTACATAAAATCCAGCCATAGAGACCTGTTACGGTCCTGCCGTAGGAATAAATATTATTAGAGTTATCTCAATTATTCTAGACAACACTAAGAATCAATTATATACATAATATAAACCAAATGATTAGCCAACATATCCATTTAAAAACACCAGGATCGAATCCTGTTGGGATCATTGCCAAAACAAAAATACATACGTTGTGACAAACATCATTCCAAGTGTTAGACATCCCAAGATTGAATCATGTGGGCTTATGAAAATCAAATACATAATGTTATGTTGAAACACCAGTCCGCACATTAGGACACCCAGGATCGAATCCTGTAGGATTGCAATTCTAAACAACAAGAACAAATTGAATCAACTTCCTAGGAATCGAATCTTGTGAGTATCGATTTTAAAACACCAATGTATTAACACTTTAAAGGGTTCACATTACAGGATTCCCACAAAAGTTTCAACATAAAACATTGCAAAGACCAACTATGAAATATGCTAGTAGAACCGAAACACACAAAGAACTATGTTTCCAAACTCAATTTCACCGGTTGCATATTTCACTAAAGGTTAAGTCACGACTTCCAAAGTTCATGACTATAAACTCAGCCTTCTACATATTTACACAGTCCCATATTTAAATATATATATAAAAAAATGTACCAGCTACGTATTCAACCCAAAGTCCAAGCCAAGCTCATGGTTGTGAGGTGAAACCCCATCCCACAACCAATTACGAATTATACCCAACAAGTATAATGCTGAGATGGAAAATCCTAAACCCTATTGTTAATGCATACAGTCACTACCTTCACAAACCATACAGTACACAAATTTAAAGCATAAATAGCAAATTAAACACAGGAACGAGTTACATAGTGCCATTGTAAGAAATGTCACGGTAATGAAAAATATTTCGCATCAGATACATCCAAACATAGTGCCATTCCATTAAAATATCAACCCATATGATTTAATTACAACCCAAAATATATTTATAGAGTCAAGTCTTCTTTTGAACGAACACAATTCACCAACGTTTACACATTTAAAAATTCCAGGAACAAGTCAATTACAGTCGCATCTCTTGGATGCTGAACACCATACAAAGGCCAAAATCAACTATCAAAGTATGCAAACCAAAAATACAAAAAGATAAACCCTCCAAAAACAAAGTCCGACACTCTGTCACCCACAAGCGCAGAGGTAAGGACCTACATTGTTTCACAATTCTTACCCATTAAAGGGTTGCGTAGACATTCCAAAGAGCCCCAAGAATGATACAAAGTCCACGCCACCCCTGTCATCTACAAAACGAACACAGATCCATGACAAGTATGATTGAAACATCAACTGAACCAAACAACGAAACAATGCTAAAACAATAGGCTGAGCACATCCCTTTCGTCGTGGGGAAGCCGTGAATCCATTCAACACAAACAACTAAGAGCCAAAACCACATAGACCACCAGCAATAGAGCAAATTGAACCATACAATTAACCAAGCCAATGTTTCTGGCTCGTTTCCCACTCTTTCCAAGGAGCCATAAATGTGCCACCCTAGTTTCCATTATCAACAAAATCTTTACCCACCTCTCCATAGTTAAAACCATAAGTTTTTCGCAATTGCACAAAAACCACATCAAAACCCTCTTTGGTATTGTTAAGCCATAGTTTCATGGAATATGAAATATTCCATGAAATGTTTAACCTATAGTCTTTCCAAATACTTAATATAAAGTTTTCCATGGTTTATGATTTATGCCTTAAACCCTAGGTTGTACACTTTAATAATTTACATGTTATAAAATAAATATCAAGAGGACAAAATTATCATAACCTCAAACAATAATAGTAATTCCAGCCATAAAGATTCAGGTCATTCAACACCAACTCTGCGTAAACATAGAAAGTAGGAACAATTAGTCCAGGACTTTAGTCCTTTTATCTTCGGTATGCATATGATAGTGTAGCATATCTATCATGCCATAGGATGTTACGTTTAGCTATTGTAGATAGATTCCATCAATGAAGTAACATGCACAAAAAGGGGAAGTTTGCATTAGTTCTCAATGAACTAAGTAAACCCCATAAAATAAGGAGGAACATTTTACCTCTCTCAGAGATCCCTTAAGGGATACAAATCCCGCCACTCCAGCCCTTGACAGTTAAAGGCAAGTCATAAATTTTAATAAATAAAACCATTAACGAAGTACAAAACAAATAAACATGAAGTAAGACATAACTGAACCAACATACGCAAATGTATGTTAAATATTAAACACTAGCAGAGTAATCACATAACCATTGCGAGTAATATAACAAATAGTGCATAATTACATCATCATTACATAGGAAAATACATAGAAAGAGAAAGGCAACTTACAACACCTAGATCTAGTAAACAATGACAGACATATTCCGCAAAAGATAATCAATGTCCATGATAGGTAGTATTTAACTAGCCTACAATTTTTTTTTCGAATTTTGGGGACATCACAAGTGGTATCAAAGCCCAGTTTCAAGACTAAGATACCTAATGGGCATTCCAGACATTCATTGCAGAAAATAAATTATGTTTTTAAAATTTTGTTAATTAAAATATAATTTCTTGTTATTAAAATTTTAAATTACAGGATTCAAAGAACAGCTCAGATCATGAACATAGAAGAAGACAACAGCCGGAAAGGAAAACTGAATACCCCCACTCGGGAAGAAGAACTGGTGGGTGAATTAAATTCTGATGTACTGAAAACCATACAAAGTCTGCAAGTAGACTTATAGAGTTTCAAGGATGATAATATGAATGAAATAAAAGAACAACAAGAAATTAATGAAGCTTTGCTGCAAAACATGATGGGAGGAAGCTCACATGGAAAGACCACTCATTCAACAAACAAGTTCAAGAAAGAGTTATATCATAAAAGGGCCACCATCCCAAAGGAAGAAGGAAAAGAAGAACATGCCCCTGAACCTCCAGAAAGAGATTATCATAGTGTTTCTAGTGATGATTCCCTTTCTCCTTGCAGAAAGAAACAAAGAAATGATGACAACCTCCAAGGAGAGTTCAGAAAGATAAGAGCCCCAAGCTATGAAGGAGAAATGAACATCGCGGAAAAATATGAAGAATGTCTTCTCGGTATGAGAAAATACTTCTGAGTACACAACTTTTCAAGTGAGATGAAATCCCTTCTAGCCATCCATACTTTAAATGGAAAAGCAGCTAGATGGTGGAGAGACATAAAGAATAGTAAGAAAGATGAGGTAAAATAAATATGATGGAGTAACTTTCGTAGAATTTTTTGGGAAAAATACATGTTTGAAATATTCTTTGATAGGAAGTTGAAAGAGTTTCACAAGTTAAGAATGGGTTCCATGACCATGGATTCTTTTATTAACATATTTTTGGATCTATTACATTATGTGCCATACATAAAGGACAAGAAAGTGAAAATACAACATTTTTTAGGATGTCTTCCTCCCAACTTTCGGGAGAGTATTGAATTTGACATGCCTAAAACATTGGATACTACCCTACACAAAGCTAAGATTTTCTATGATCATGGACATTTGAGGCATGAAAACATCAATAGAATTAGAGACAAGTCTAGGACCTTCTTGGACAACGGCAAACACGGTTTCAACCCACCACCTTAGAGAAAATAGAACAATAGTTTTCCAGCCAATAAGAACTTCAACAAGATAGGTACAAAGCCATTTGTACCAGCTCCAAATGCTAACAAACTAGTTGCGAATGGGGGAGTGAAATTTTACTCGTTATAAATCAAATGCTGGAAATGCCAAGGGCCCCATTATGCCTAAGACTGTAAGAACAATACCAATTGATTCTTGCATAATTTACAAGAAGAACCAATGGTAGAGGAAATAGCTAGGACACTGAGGATTCATGCATCCTTGGATGGTTGACATGAAGACCATTAGGCTACTATGGTTGAGATAAAAGGTAAGGTTTCCAACACTTCTATTTCAATATTTATTGACCTCGGTGCTTTTCAAAGCTATGTATCACCTAAAATTGTTGATTTATGTAAACTAAACAAATTTAAACACGAGAAACCCTGGTTGGTGCAATTAGCCACAGCTACGAAGTGAAAGGTTTCTGAAATAGTTAGAGATTGTGAGGTAAACCTAAATGGTTTCCTTGCTAGGATAATTCTAAACGTTCTACCCTTAGGATAGTATCATATAATTATCAATGTGGACTAGTTGGAACATCACCATTTCATGCTCGATTTTTTACACAATTCAATCTTGTGTACATATAGCCAAGGGAATTAGGTAAATATTCAAGGCATACCTAAGAATGTTTCCGTAAGGAAAATATCTTCTTTACAAGCAAAGAAGTACATTAGGAAAGGATACAAACTATTTGTAGTGAGCATCCAGGACATAGAAGCTAAAAGAGAACAACACATCGAGGAATTTATAGTTCTCGTAGACTTTATGGATGTATTTCCTGAGGAGATACCAAGATTACCACCGAAATAAGACTTTAAGTTTTCAATAGAAGTGAATCCAGTGTCAATTTCGACTTCAAAATCCCCTTACCGCATGAACGCACCAGATTTGGTGGAGCTCAAGCTGCAGTTGAAGGAGTTGATCTAGAAGGGATATATCTGACCTAGTGTGTCCCCTTGGGGGGGGGGGGGGGGGGCGCCGATACTTTTCCTAAAGAATAAGGACGGTACAATGCGAATGTGCATCGATTACCAGCAACTTAATAAAATAAACATCAAGAACTAATAACCACTCCCTAGGATCGGTGACTCGTTCAATCAAGTAGGAGGAGCCAAGATATTTTCAAAGATTGACCTGTGGTCCAGATACCATCAGGTATAGATCCACGATGAGGATATTCATAAAAACCACCTTTCTTACTAGATGCAACCACTATGAGTTTGTAGTAATGCCATTCGGGTTGACCAATGAACCTATGAGCATTATGTGTATGATGAAAAATATCTTCAGTAAATACCTGGATAATTTTGTATCAGTCTATATAAATGACATCCTAGTTTACTCTAAGAGTGAAGAGGAACACGAGGAGCATCTCCACATAGTAATATAGGTGTTATGGGAACACCGGCTCTACACCAAGTTTAGTAAATGTGATTTTTACAAACCAAAGATATAATACCTGGGTCACATCATCTCCAAGAAGGGGATAGCTATGGACCCATAAAATATTAAATCCATAGAGGATTGGCATACCCCTACTAGTGTCACCAACATTAGGTCCTATATGGGATTAGGAAGTTACTATCGAAAGTTCATTAAGAAATTTTTGAGGATAGCTTGTTCCATGACTGCTTTGTAAAAGAAGGAAAACAAGTTCCTATGGACGACCAAGTGCGAGGAAAGTTCTCAGAAGCTTAAACATCTTTTGACAACTACACCAATAATACGAATTGTGGATCTCGAGGGAAATTTTGTTGTTTTCATGGATGCAAGCAAGGAAGGGCTCGAAGGATTCCTCTTGCAGAACGATTGCTCAATCTGTTATGAATCATGGAATTTAAAGTAACATGAACAAAACTATTAGGATTATAAATCCTCCCTTGATAAAACTGTTTATTAAATTAATTTATCCTAACTTATGAGTTTTAATTAATTAATTAAGTCCACTAGTACCATTGGGTGCACATGGCCTAATGGGGCCACATGTACCATTTACTAGAGTGCGGGGAACACAACTAGAGGCTATCTTCCCCTGAATGCATTTGCATGCATTAGATTAGGAACCTCCTAGGCCAATTCCTACATTTTAAGAGCCATTGGGACTCCTGGGACCAACCTCCTTCAGTCAGTTGGAGAAAGAACTAGTCAATCTTAGTTAATTTTAATTACATTGAGTTATATCACAATTAGGTCAATTAGCGCTAGTTAGCTGCATGTGGATTAGGCGCCTTTGCTCACCTACCACTTCAGTTAGAATGAGTTAATTGTTTATTACTGATTGTGTGAGTTGTTTAGAAATATGGAGTTAGCTATTTTGGACTCTAATATTGATTGAGACATCCTGATTTAGAAAATCATTTACATACAGTCACATCCAGTTGGTATATTCAAATTCTTTCCTAATGCATTCAAATTATTCTTTATGTAAACTATTGTAACACCAGATTTAATTAATGAAAGTGATACTCTAATTATATGAGCTATACTCATCTATTTCCTGTGTGGTTTAATTCGTTCATTGTGTATATTCATTCTCCTTTTATTGCATCAATCATATTTGACTCATTTCTTGAATATCTAAATGGAACAATAATTTTAACATGGCATCAGAGCCATCTGAGGGAGGCTTTATGTTTGTCTCTCTCCATTGTTTCCATAGAAGTCCCCAATAGTGATTTGATTCCACTGAATTTATTCATAGTGGTTGTGCAGGCATGACGAACCCTGAAATTTTTTTCATGTTGAGAGGGAAAGCATGATTCTAACATAGTTCGCATGTTTTAGTGTTTTGCAATGAAAATCTATAGGTTCTATGTAGCAGCTTGTATGAAGATATTGTATTCTTTCAGCTATAGAATTATGGATTCTCTACCTTCTACTCCTTGGATCCTTACACCATTCAATTATATTGATTAGAGGGAAGATATGTAGCTTTCGTTGTGCAACAAGGGATACTACAAGATAATACTTAGAAGGGAGGGTGAGCCCCATCAGACAGTTGAGAGGAACAAGTTTCTAAAAAACTTAGATGAAGTTTTCAGTTATCTATTCACTCATATATCCAGAGATTTCCTATTCCACCTTGAGTTTTTGAGGATACCTAGAGAATCTTGGGAGAATATTGAAGACTTGTTTGGAAAATAGTATGAGCTTCAGCGACACCTCCTAGAGAATGAGCTGGTAGCCTTACATCCCAACAATTTCGAAACAGTATAATAATTCTTTACTAAATTCATGTCTCTTGCACTCCAATGCAGACAGTGAGAAATATAAAGAAAGGATGAGAAAAATGTGCTCTCCATTATCAGGAAAATTGGTCCAGAGTATTGAATATTTGTATCAATCTTCCATTTGAAAAGGGATTCCTTTACGGATTGGAAAATTCCTCCACTTGATTCATTTTCTGAGTCCTTGATCAAGGAGCAAGAGAAATTAATTCGAATGGGAGTCATTAATACCTCCAAAGATCAAGCTCTCCTAATGACAGGCTCTTCCAAAGTACAATCCAAAGGGAAGTTAAAGAAGAAGGAGCATAAAGAAGCTGATTCGAAGCATACACAGAATCAACAGACTTCAAAAGGATCCTACAACTCTAAGAATAAGAAATTTGAAAAGAAGTTATGTCCCTGTTGTGCAAAGGGTTTCCATCATGAATATCATTATATGAAGAATTAGATTGATCAACTTTCATCTCTCCTCAAGCAACATAACATTGCTTTCCCACAAGGACCAAAGAAGCCTCATGAAGAACCATAAATAGAAGAAGATGAAAGGTGCCATGCTTTGAAAGGTGTCCTTACTTAGTATACAACATACATAATTGATTCTAGATCATCCAATCACATGGTTACCTCCAAAGAATCCTTCTCGGCCCTAACACTATTAAAGGGGCCTAATATTCACATGGGAGATGATTCCCAGATTCCTGCAGAAGGAAGGGGCTCAGTTAGAGCGAATCATGGTGAGTTCAAGAATGTTCTCTATGTGCCCTCCCTTATAGCTAACATGTTTTCTGTTTATCATATGACTCATACAGTCTCTCCCAAGAGAGTTACACTCAATTCATAGACAGTTGAGATCACAAAAAAAGCCACTGGATAGCTCATAGCGAAAGGTATTCCAAATCACTCTACTAAATATTATGAGTTCTCAAATTTCTTATCTATCTCTCCTCCTATAGCTTTACTGTCTCATGCTAACAACACCATCAATATTTGGCATGATAGGTTTGGCCATCTCAATTTAAAATATAGGCAACAACTCCACAATGATAAAATGGTTGAAGGTTTTCCTTCCATCCAAACTTCCAATGGAGTATGTGTCGGTTGCTTGGTAGGAAAGCATCCAAAAAATAGGTATGATGTTGGGAAGTCACATAGATATTCCTCTATACTTGATTTGATACATAGTGATGTAGTTGGACCTATTCCCACAAACTCCATTAATGGTTGAAGGTATTTCCTCGCCTTTATTGATGATTGTTCAAGGTACTGCTGGATCTACTTCATGAAACAAAACTTAGAGTTTTTTGATACTTTTAAATTTTTTAAGGCTATGGCTGAGAACGGTTCCAATAAGAATATCAAGTTAATACGATCCAATAAAGGAGGAGAGTAGATCAAAGGAGACTTCCAGAATTTCTGTGAATCACATGGGATTCGAATGGAACACTCAGTTCCATACACATCATAGTATAATGGTGTGGCTTAGAGGAAGAACGGATCACTGAAGGAGATGGAAACATTCCTTCTCCATGCCAAGCATATTCCTCCTTCTCTCTAGGATGAAGCAGTAAACTGTGCTTCATATTTGCAGAATTATTAGAGGAAATTTCAACTCAAAATGGGCCATTTAACACTAATTCAAATTCCATGTCATCATGTGTTAGCCAATGTAATTTCTTTAAATTTGAAATACTGCATAGGTCTAAAACAATTTTTTAATATAAATTTGGGGATAGGTATCATAAAAAAAAATACTCTTTTGTTCGTATTTTCGACATATCTCCATGTGTTTTTACTCAAATTTTGATCGAAAGAGATCCTTGGATGCAAAATTAAATTCCACGTCCAACAAGTACCCACTTGACATACTTTTAATGAACCCCGCTACACCAAAAACAAGAAATACCTGAAAAAACATGATGATGATGTTATCATCACATTTTCTTAGGTATTTCTTGTTTTGGGGGTAGAGGGGTCCATAAAAAGTATGTTGAGTGGGTACTTGTTGGATGCGGAATTTAATTTCGCATTCAGGGAGCTCTCTGGATCAAAATTTGAGTAAAATCGCATGGAGACATGTCGAAAATATGAACAAAAAAAAAAAAAAATTTCTTCCTCCAAAATTAATAAATATTATTTTACTATTTTATTATTTTTCTTAGGAGGCCCATTTTGAGTTGAAATTTCCTCTAATAAGAGTGCGTCATAAATCAGTGGCTGGGGCCACTCCATTCGAAGAACTACATGGATATAAGCCCAATGTCTCTTACTTGATATTTTTTGGTTCCAAAGCTTGGGCCAGAATACCACTTGACAAGAGGAAGGCCTTCCAAGACCAAAGTAGCAAATGCATTCTGCTGGAATATGCAGAAGATGCAAAATATTACAAATTGATGGAGGTTGCAACCAGGAGATGCTTCATTGAGAGGATTGTCCAGTTCGAATAAGATCAGTTGTATCATACACTACCATCAGTAGTACATGAAGGTATAACCATTTCTCCACCTATTTTTTATGATGATTATTTGCTACAGGTTTTAGATTCAAATGATGAAGATCAAATCCATCATGATCTTGTTATTGAGACTGAATCTCATGAGATTCTAGATCCAGAACTTGTATCCATTCCAAATCGTAAGCCTAAACCCAAATGGGCCAAAAATATTCTAAATGGAGATGGAAGTGGTGCTGGAAATCCAGAAGACAGAAGAAGAACCAGGCCCCAGTATCAGAATGAACATGCTGCACTATCTCTCACAGATTCGCTCCCTACAGAGTAGTGCAACAAAGTTCTAGGTCAGTGCTACTTGATGATTGCACATGATCAACTACATGGCCCACATAATAATAAACTTGATCATTCTCTACCTTCACCATCCATAAGAAACATACACATTCATCAGTTCATAAGAACATTGAGAGGTTCACATGCACAGCTTCAGGATGTTTCTGCACAGATGGACCATGCTGCTACATAGAGCTGTAAATTCACAGCAGTGTTTTTCTCAAGTTATTTTTCTAAGGAGGAGGCTTCTTTCTTCTAAATATAGCTTTCATTTTCCTATTTCTACTTATTTTGAGGGGCGGGGGGGGGGGGGGGGTTCCCATGAGGTTTCCCCTATTTCCTCGCTTGTATTAAGCAGTATTATGTCTTTTAGATTGTATTTGGGTGACTTATGGCCATTTCCAAGGCCCACAGTTGTCCAAGTTAGGATTCATGGGGGGTGTTAGGATTATTAGTCCTCCCTTGATAAAACTGTCTATTAGACTAATTTAGCCTAACTTAGGATTTTTAATTAATTAATTAAGTCCACTAGTACCATTGAGTCCACATGACCTAAAGGGGCCACATGTATGAGTTACTATACTATGGGGAACACAACTATACGCTATCTTCAACTGACTTCATTTGCATGCATCAGACTAGCCACCTCCTAGGCCAATCCCTACATTTTAGGAGCCACTGGGAGTCTCGACGCCAACCTCCTTCAGTCAGTTGGAGTTGGAACTAGTTAAGCGTATTTAATTTCCAGTTACATTTAGTTAAATCCCAATAAGTTCAGTTAGTGCTAGTTATGCATGGCTGCATGTGGATTAGGCGCATTTGCTCACCTACCACTTCAATTAGACTGAGTTAATTGTTTATCACTGATTGTGTGAGTTGTTTAGACATCTGGAGTTAGTTATTTGGACTCCGATATTGATTGAGACATCCTGCGTTAGCTATTCAATTAGGTATAGTCAGATCCAATTGGTAGATTCAAATTCTTTCCTAATGGATTCAAAATATTCCTTATGTAAACTATTATAACACCAAATTTAATTAATGATAATGATACTATAATTATCTGAGATATACTCATATGTTTCTTGTGTGGTTTGATTTGTTCAGTGTGTATCTCCATTCTCATTTTACTGTGTTAATAATATTTGACTCATTGCTTGAAGATCTAAATGAAACAACAATTTTAACAAAAACTACGGTCCCACCCATGATCTTGAGTTAGCAGCCATCATCCACGCCTTGAAGATGTGGAGGCACTACCTCATGGTGAAGAAATTTCTTCTGAAAACAAAAAATATGATTTTGAAGTATTTATTTAAGCAACCAGATCTAAATTTCAGGAAGGCCGGATGGTTGGATTTCATTAGCAAGGACCATTTCAAGTTAAAGAATATAAAGGGAAAGGAGAATACAATTGTTTATTCTTTAAGCCGACGAGCTCATATGTTATATGAGGTGACTTTAAGTCAATCCGATTTGGAAAATCCTCAAGAAGGTCTAAGAGGATAGGTTGTTTTAGCAACAAAAAGAGTACAAGGTAGACTAAAGTGGATTTTTGTGGTCCAAATAAATATTGTATGTTCTCGAAGGAGGGGACATGAGGTCTAGCATCCACAACGAATTTCATCGGAAACCCTACTCGGGGAATCCGGGATATCAAAAGATGATATCCGCAATAAAGAAACACCTTTCCTGGCCTAAGTTAAAGGCCAACATAGCGTTGTTTATTGCGAAATGTCAAGAATGTCATTTATTCAAAGCTGAGCACAAGAATCCTTTGGGGTTGCTACTGCCATTAGTCATCTCGAAATGGAAGTGGGAGGTCGTTAGTATGGATTTTATTACGGTTCTACCAAAGAGTAAGAAGAAAAATGACTCTATATTCGTAGTAGTTGAAGTTGTCAAAAATAGCACACTTCATTCTAGTGAAGTCAACCTACAAGGAAGTACACATTGTTGACATATTCTTAAATGAGATATTCAAATTGCATGGAATACCCAGGGTAATCATCTTGGATCGAGATAAAAAATTAACCAGGAATTTTTGGAGATCCGTATTCTCCGGATTAGAGATGTAGTTAAACTTTAGTACTTCTTACCACCTGCAGACAGAAGGGCAAACAGAACGGGTAAACCATATTTTAGAGGACATGCTTAGGATGTATGTCATGAACAACCCCACAAAGTGGAAAGATTACTTGCATCTTACAGAGTTTTCATATAACAACGGATACCATACCTCCACCAAGATGAGTCCCTTTGAGGTACTTTATGGACGGAAGTGTAGAACACTGATTAATTGGGATAGCCCAGTATATCAGCTCATGTTAGGGCCTAACTTAGTAAAGGACTTGGAACAATTGATTACCAAGGTCCAACTGAACCTTAAGAAGCACAAGACCTACAGAAGAGTTATGCAGATAAGAAGAGAAAAGATAAAGATTATCAGATAGTCAACCATGTTTACTTAAAAGTAAAAGAAAAGAGAAGCACATTGAGCTTGGGGAAGTGTGGGAAGTTGGCACCAAGATTTTTTTGACCCTTTGAGATACTGGCCAAGAGAGGGCTAGTGGAATATGAACTAGCTTTACCTTCTCATAGAAGAGTTCATAATTTTTTCCACACATCCTTAGTAAAGAAATATGTATATGATACTAAAAATGTGGTTGATTGGTCATTGTTACAGGTGGAACTTGAAGGGGAGTTTGTATCTAAACCCCTTCATATACTGGACAAGAGAGAGGGGCATTTAAGGAAGCACAACATAGTCCAGTTGAAAGTGAAATGGAAGCACTTTAAGGGTGATGAGGCTACTTTGGAGAATGAAGCCACCATGAGAGAGGCTTATGCTAACTTGTTTCATGATTTTATTCCTAGTCCCTAGAACACCAGGGATGGTGTTGTTCTAAGAGGGGTGGGATGTAATATCTTGAATTTTTGACCTGACACTTATGGGAATAATCCCCATTGCATATGATGTCGCTTTTATGTTTTATTTTTTATATTGGGCGTAAGGCCCCACTGCACATGAGAATGATGATTTGTTTGATATATTGGGTGTAATCCAATTGCGTATGTTTTACGTATATGATTTCATGTATTGGGCGTGGACCTTGAAGCTCATAATTGATGAGATGTTTGTGTTGAGCACAAGCTCTAAGGCACATGAGTATTTGATGTTAGTGGTGAGCAAGAAGCTTTGGAGCACATGAGTATTTGATGTTTGTGTTGAGTGAGAGGCTCTGGAGCACATGAGTATTTTAATGATTGTGTTGAGCGAGAGGCTCTGGAGAACATGAGTTATGAAAACTTTGTCTAGAGCATGAAGCTCTGAAGCACATGAAATGATAAGAATTGGAAGTCTTGGGAATAATCCCTAGAGCATTCCAAGTTGATGTTGATGTTGAACATCAGATCCTTGGCCATTGTATCCCTAGGTGTATCCTACAAATAAATCCTAGCATTAGTGTTGAGCAAGGAGTTCTAGAATTGCACTAATTTGTAACTCCCTGTTTCTTAGATTTGAGTATGGGATCTGGATAAAATCTAGGAGTTACTGGAAAATTAATATGTTGAGTGAAAATGACTTTGAGAAAACATTGATCTCATCTTACTTATTTTTAAGTGCTTAAATGAAATTTTGAATTTCTGTATCTCATCAAGTACTGAAGAACTACCATGTTATACGAAGTAATCCAATATGCAAGGAGGTTTAGAGTTTCCTAACCTAGTTGACCTAGCCCCTACCAGAAGTCCTTAATAAGAAGTGACTATAAGCTATAAAGAAAATTAGCATGTGATATGATACTTAAAGTAAAAATGTTAACAATGGTATATATATAATGTGAATAAAAGAGTAAGCATAAGTATTAATACTAGAAACTATGAATAATAATGAAAGGATCTATATATTATTAGTATAGATAATATTAATTAAATATTAAATACCTAAAGAGTCAAAGTAGGAACTAGTCAAAGAGTTCCTAAGTTAAAATTAAATAAATATTAAATTTACCTAAATTAAATAAACAAATGATTCTTCATTTAAGTGCCCCTTTCCTAAAAGTATGTCTATAAAGACCCAAACCAAATAATTCATGGGGGATATTTTTATTATTCCATGATTCTACCTGATTATTCTCAAGAGAGTTCTTGGAGAGAATTTTTCCCAATAGGAAAAGAAAAATGATACAGAACGTGTTATCCCAGATAGGGAAGACTTACCTTTGGAGATCCAAGATACTTGCATGTTGGAACTAGCTCAAGGGGATCTGGATTGAAACCTGTAACAGTTTTGGGTCATGGTTGGGTGGAACATGATAGTTCCCAATTTATTCGGTTAGTTGAACAGAGGTCAGAACTGTCTATGTCCTTGTTAATGTTTTATACTTGAGTGTGCAGGGTTTTCATCCATTAAAATAGATTCAAATTGTAGGTATGAGGTTTCTTTATCTTCCTTATATTTTATACAATTTTTCTTATTAAATGAAAGGTTAAATTTTGGAATGATAAATACTATTTTCCTGCTATAGCTAGGTTATTTTGTTTACATAAACTTAAAAATAAGCTAGGATTATTTTAGTTTACATGTTCATACAAACCATAGATATAAATATTTTGTTACATGAGTATTTTGTTTACTTAAACATGATGTCCTAGTTAGGAGAATATAGATTATATTTCTTAATATTGATATTATACTGTCATATATGTTTTTATAAGTTTCCAAAACTATAGGAAAATATATGGTCTTTATTATTTCTGCATGACTCTCCCATTATTCATATTTTAAAATCCAGTCTTCTCTCATGTTGTAATTTTCTAGACTCTGAGTAGAACATCAACTATGGTTATATCATATTAAAATTAACTAATAAACTACCAACCAAAAGAACTAATCAAATACACACAAACGGAACCTTATGTTTAAAATCAAACTCCACAATTTCCACTACTCACAGATTTCATTTTCTAGCACGCTTATTAATATTTCCTCTAACCAATCCATTATAAACAATTATATCATAAATACGATGCATAGACTTGTAGTTAAACATTAATCCTATAATAAACATAACAATGATAAATCTTAAACAAACCCCATACATTTATTTCTATTATAAAAAACTCTACATAAAATCCAACCATCGAGACTTGTTAATGTTTGTCCATAGGCATAAATATCATTACAGTTATCTCAACTATTCTAACCAAAACTAAGAATCAATTATATACATAATATAAACCAATTCATTAGCCAACATATCCATTTAAAAACACCAGTATCGAATCATGTTGGAATCATTGCAACCAAAAAAATACACATGCTATGACAAACACCAGTCCAAGCATTAGACATTCCGGGATCGAATCCTGTAGGATTATGAAAATCAAAACCATAACTCTTCATTGAAAGACCAGTACATGGGTTATGAAAACCCAGGATCAAATCCTGTAGGTTTTCAATTCTAAACAAACAAAAAAATCGAGTCACCTTCCTAGGAATCGAATCCTATGGGTATCGATTTTAAAACACCAACGTATTAACACTTTAAAGGGTTCGCAATACAAGCTTCCCATGAAATTTTCAACATAAACCACAACATACACCAACTATGAAATATGGTAGCAGAACCGAAACATATAGAGAATTATGTTTCCAAACTCTATTTCATGGGTTGCATATTTCGCTAAAGGCTAATTCACAACTTCCAAAGCTCACGACTATAAACCCAACCTTCTACATCTTTACACAGTCCCATATTTAAATATATATAAAAACAAATGTACCAGCTGCATATTCACCCCAAAGGTCGATCCAGGGTCATAGATGTGAGGTGAAACCCCATCCCACAACCAACAATGAATTATACCCAACAAGTATAATGCCAAGAAGGAAAAGTCTAAACCCTACTATTAACACATATAGTCACTACCTTCACAAACCATATAGTCCATGAATTTAAATCATAAACAGTAAATTAAACACGGCCCATGAGTTACATAGTTCCATTGTAAGCAATGGCATGGTAATGCCAAAGATTTTGCATCATATAAATCCAAACACAACGACATTCCATTAAAATATCAACCCATACGATTTAATTACAACCTAAAATCTATTTATAGAGTCAAGTCTTCTTTTGAACATACACGATTCACCAATGTTTACACATTTAAAAATTCCAGTAACAATTCAATTACATTCGCATCTCTCCGATTCCAAACACCATAGAAAGGCCCAAAGCATCTATCAAAGTATGCAAACAAAAAATACACAGAGATAAACCCTCCCAAAATAGAGTGCAACACTATGTCACCCATAAGCGTAGGGGTAAAGGCCGGCTTTGTTTCATAAGGATTACCCATTAAAGGGTAGCATAGACAGTCCAGAGACCCACTAGAAAGCTACAAATCCTACGCCACCCCTGTCACCTGTAAAATAGAACACAGAGCCATGAGAAGTAATGATTGAAACTTCAGCTAAACCAAACAATGAAACAATGCTGAAAAACCAGGCTAAGCACATACCTTTTGACTTGGGGAAGTTGTTACTCAATGAAAAACAAATATTAGAGGAAATTTCAACTCAAAATGGGCCTCCTAAGGAAAATAATAACATAATAGTTAAATAATAATTAAAAAAAAATATTAATTTTGAAGGAATAAAAGAAAAAAACTATTTTTTTGTTCGTATTTTCGACATATCTCCTTGTGTTTTTACTCAAATTTCGATTGGGAGAGCTCATTGGATGTGGAATTAAATTTCGCATCCAACGAGTACCCACTCTGCATGATTTTGATGGATCTCACTACCGCAAAAACAAAAAATACCTGAATAAATGTGATGATGGCATCATCATCATGTTTTTTTAGGTATTTCTTTTTTTGGGGGGGTAGAAAGGTCTATCAAAAGTATGCAGACTGGGTACTCGTTGAATGCGGAATTTAATTCTGCATTGAACAAGCTCTCTAGATCAAAATTTGAGTAAAAACATAGGGAGATATGTCGAAAATATGAACAAAAAAAGTAGTTTTTTTTATGATACCTATCCCCAAATTTATATTCAAATTTTGTTTAAGACATATATGGTATTTCAAATTTAAATAAATTTCATTGTCTAACACATGATGACATGGAAGTTGAATTACGGTTGAAAGGCCCATTTTGAGTTGAAATTTCCTCTAATGCGTCCAAGAGCCAAAACCACACAAACCACCAACAGCAGAACCAAGTGGACCATACAATCAACCAAGCCAAAATTTGTGGCTTGTTTCCCACTCTTTCCAAGGAGCCATAAATGTGCCACCCTGGTTTTCACTATCAACGCGATTTTTACCCACCTCTCCATGGTTAAAACCATAACATTTTCGCAATTGCACAAAACCCCCATTAAACCCTCTTTGACACTGTTAAGCCATAGTTTCATGGTGTATGAAATATTCCATGAAAGGTTTACACATAAACAATAGTGTTTCCAAAGACTTAATATAAAGTTTTCCATGGTTTATGATTTATGCCTTAAACCCTACATCGTACACTTTAATAATTTACATGTTGTAAAATAAATATCACGAGGACAGAATTATCATAACCTTAAACCATAATAGTAATTCCAACCATAAAGATTCAGGTCATACAACCCTAACTCTGTGTAAACATAGAAAGTAGGAATAGTTAGGCCAGGAATTTAGTCTTTTTATCTTTGGTATGCATAAGATAGTGTAGCATTGTTATCATGTCGTAGGATGTTAGATTTAGCTGTCGTAGAGAGATTCCGCCAATAAAGTAACCTGCACAAAAAGGGGAAGTTTGCATTAGTTTGCATTAGTTTGCAAAGAACTAAGTAAACCTTGTAAAAGAAGGAGGAACCTTTTACCTCTCCGAGTGGTCCGTTGAGGGATACAAATCCCGCCACTCCACCCCTTGACATTTAAAGGCAAGTCAAAACTTTTAATAAATAAAACCATAAATGAGGTACACAACAAATAAACATGAAGTAAGACATAACTGAACCAACATACACAAATGTATGTTAAATAGTAAACACTAGCAGAGTAATCACACAACCAGTTTGAGTAATATAACAAAGAGTGCATAATTACATCAGCATTATATACGAAAATACATTGAAAGAGAAAGGAAGCTTATGACACCTAGATCTAGTAAACAATGACAAACATATTCCATAAAAGATAATTAATGTCAATGATAGGTAGTATTTAACTAGCCTACAATTTTTTTTCCCGAATTTTGGGGACATTATAGACATTAAATATGATTTGCAAATGTCTATTTTCATATATTTTTTGGATGTTACTTCCACGTCAACTGACATCTCTTTTTCGACAAGCTACTGACATACTTAACGTTGCTTTATAGGCGTTCAACGGACTTTTAATCCCCATTTTTAAAAGTGGTTGAAGTTTTAAAAAAAGTCTTAGATGTCACATAAGCGATGCTTTTGGCTTTGGATTAGCATCTTAAGCAAAATTATTCTAGTGACGCGTGAATGACGTATAAAAACACGCTCATCTAATCTCAAAAAGCATCTAACAAGCGTCAAATTTGGGGCCAAAATGTAGTAGTGATACCACAAATATAAAATAAAAACATTATTTAACTTTGTAATAAACATAGATTAGATTCACTTATATTAATCCCAATAAATTTTTAACTTCTACAAAGTTTATGTTTTATTGGTTAATAGATATTTTTTTAAATAGAACATGCATTTAATATTGTTTATCTCACATTTACAATTTGAAATAGTCTTACAAATAATTTAAGTATTTTGAAGAGATTTTGATATTTGAAATTATTAAGTTAATTGGGAGAAAAGAAATTCATAGAAAATTACTTATAAATTGTTTTTCTATTTACACTTGTTTTTTTTTTCATAAATCAAGATCTAGAGTAATCTAATTTCTTGAGTAGACACAATTTTATTTTTTTAGGTACTTTATGAATCTAGCTTTAATTTAAAGGTGTTTGGAGCTTCAATGTGTAGAAGTTTTGAAGAGGTTGTTTATATTGCATACTCCAAACATGAATTTTTAAATTTTTTTTATTTACTATCTTTTCAATAACTTGTGATAAATATTTTCAAATAATTTATTATTTATCACTTATAAATATATATGAACAATAACATAAATAATGTCCATGAGTATTAATGTCTAACAAGATCAATTTTAAATATCAAACCTTATAAATAAATAAATATGTTATTTAATTTTTTTTAATTTTAAAATAAATATAATAAAATATATAATATGTAAAAAAATTTAAAAATATATTTAATATAAATTATAAGAACATCCCCAACTTTAAACCATTTATAAATTAACCCATTACTATAGAATATTTAATATATGTCTGTAGCTCACTAGTTACAAAACTATTTTTATCCTTTAATAAATGAAACAGCATTTTCATGGGGAATATACTTCAGGGCCTTTTATTGCATTCCTACCTTCTGCTGGGTAAGCGAAATGCGGATATGTGGAAGGATACCTACGATAAACCACTCCCTGTGCTTACTTAAGCCCACAGGTATGGAGATTCGTGGAGCCACCGTAGCCACCAGTTTTGGGCCGCCCATGGGTTTTTAAGAAGGTTGGATAGGGTTTTTACATATATTAATTTTATTGTAATGGATGTTAGATGTGCTTTTTAATGCCCTACTATTTAGAAAGTCCTTGACTCTTCGGATTTCATTGCTCAGGAAATAGCCCTTCGATGCAAACGATTTGGTCTCTTCATATTCGAAATTAAAGATGCTTTCAATGAAATTAAAGATGCTTTCAATGTGTTTACTAACTGCACTAAATAATCTGGATGACAATATTGAAATACAGGATCAACAGATGTCTCAGAGTATAACAAGGTTAATATATAATTAATTACAATCTTTTTTAAATTTATATATATATATGTAAAATTTAACAATTTTTTTAAAATTTGTATGGTTTCATTTTACAAATTTTTTAAAATTTGTATTGTTTCATTGATGTAAAATTTATTGTTCAAAATAACTACGCCTTTAAAACATAGTTGCATTCATTTAAGTCTCATTCATTTTATGTATTTAAGGAAAATGTCATATTTTTTTTTAATGTATTTTTTGGAAAATGTCATATTCTTTTATATATTTTTTTAATCATAAATTAAGAAAAACCAAAAACTATAGGCAAAACCAAGAGCAGAGTATACTTTGTTCTAATATTTGCACTAACAATAAAATGATTAATGATTACTCGTTGTTGAGGCAATGGTCTATTTCAATGTTTAAGCTATTTCAGTAGGTAAAGAAAGTGTAAAGTATTTTTTTTTATATTTACAAAGAATGTTTGCCTTATGTAAGAAACAAATGTAAATTTTTTATTTCATTTATTCTTTATTTTATAATAATATTTGTATGTATTTAATTTTTTATTATTTTGTTTTTAAAATATCTTTAAAATAAAAATTATGATGAACTTTACTTTTCAGCCTGAAATGCATAAATACATAGACAACTTTAATTTTCAGAAAGGTTTCCAAGTAAGATAACTATAGCTCATGAAATTAAGAAAAAAAATTATATCATTATTATTATTTTAAAATATTAACAATAATAGGTGAAATATTATTATGTCATTATATTTAAGTATTAACTCATTTACCATAACAAATATCCATTTTTTATACTTGAGAAAAAAGAAAGGAAAGAAATAATTTGATTTATTTTAAAGACAAGTTTGTCATAGTTTTGGGGAGTTACTAGTTTAGACCAACCATTGAGATGACAAATTCTTTCTTCCCACAGCTTTTTAAAGGTTGTACACTGCCCAAACTCCTGCGAAGCTCATCAATGTTTGTTCTTGGCAATAACTTAACTAAGCCATGACATCTCTATGCCACCTTTATATATATATATATATATATAGCAATTTCTTGTGATCCAAGCTGACCATGTAACAAATTCTTCAACTTAATTTGGATAGTGAGTGGAAATGATATTATTCTTTTTGTTGAAACTTGGAAGCACAAAGAATCTAAAATTATAATCATAGAAGGATTTCTCCAACTTTAATATTAAAAACACCTAAATAGAAATATGATATTTCACCTCTATTAATTCTCACTTTTAATAATAATAAAAATGATATTTCCACACTAAATACTGAAGACAATATCCTATTATGAGTTTAAACTTCATATAAACAGCTACTCTACTTCTTGTAAATAATTATTTTAACCTTAATCCTCTCTTTACTTATTTATACATATATAACATGATTTTTTTTTAGTTTTTAAATTATGTTAAAAAAAATAAAATTAATATATATTCGTTGGTGGCTCTATGGATCTCATAGAGGTTAAAAGTTTTTTTAATTCTTTAAATACCTAAAATGGATTTTGAATTCTTATTTTAAAATTTAAAATTTTAAGATTTCTTGCCATGGCATATTACCGTTGTCCACCACCGATCAGGTTTGTCTAATTTTTAATCTCTATTTTTTTTCAACTACTGGCGTGGTGTGTGTAATATTCAGCAACCAGGTTCGTGTGTAGGTTTCAAGCATCATTTATGAAAAAACGATTGTTTTCAAGCAGCAATTAAGAAAAAAACAAATTGTTTTCAAACAATAATTAAAGCATAAATAGTAAATTAAACATAGGAACGAGTTACATAGTGCCATTGCAAGAAATGGCACGGTAATGCCAAATATTTGGCATCATATATATCCAAATACAGCGCCATTCCATTAAAATATCAACTCATACGATTTAATTACAACTCAAAATCTATTTACAGAATCAAGTCTTCTTTTGACCCGACACGATTCACCAATGTTTACACATTTAAAACTTCCAGGAACAAGTCAATTACACTCGCAGCTCTAGGATTCCCAACACCATACAAAGGCTCAAACCAACTATCAAAGTATGCAAACCAAAAATACACATAGATAAACCCTCCAAAACAGAGTGCAACACTCGTCACCCACAAGCGCAGAGGTAAAGGTCGACACTGTTTCACAAGGATTACGCGTTAAAGGGTTGCGTAAACAGTCGATAGAGCCACCAGTAAGCTACGAAGTCCACGCCACTCCTATCACCTGCAAAATCGAACACAGATCCATGAGAAGTATGATTGAAACCTCATATGAACCAAACAATGAAACAATGCTGAAAAATCAGACCGAGCACATACCTTTCGGCGTGAGGAAGTTGTTACTCCATGCAACATAAACGCCCGAGAGCCAAAACCACACAGACCACCAGCACCACCAGCAGTAGATCCAACTAAACCATACAATAAACCAAGCCAGCGTTTGTGGCTCGTTTCCCACTCTTTCCAAGGAACCGTTAATGTGAGACCCTGGTTTCCACTATCAACGCAATTTTTACCCACGTTCCTCTCCATAGTTAAAACCATAGCGTTTTTACAATTGCACAAAACTCCCATCAAAACCCTCTTTGGTATCGTTAAGCCATAGTTTCATGGCATATCAAATATGCCATGAAAGGTTTACACATAACCCATAGTGTTTTCAAATACTTAATATAAGGTTTTCCATGGTTTATGATTTATGCCTTAAACCCTAGGCTATACACTTTAATAATTTACATGTTATCAAATAAATATCAAAAGGACACATTATCATAACCTCAAACCATAATAGTAACCATAATAGTAATTTTAGCCATAAAGATTTAGGTCATACAACCCCAACTCTGCATAAACATAGAAAGTAGGAACAATTAGACCATGACTTTAGTCCTTTTATCTTCGTTATGCATAGGATACTGTAGCATAGTTATCATGTTGTAGGATGTTACATTTAGCTGTCGTACATAGATTTCATCAACGAAGTAACCTACACAAAAAGGGTAAGTTTGCATTAGTTCCCAATGAACTGAGTAGACCCTGTAAAAGTAGGAGGAACCTTTTACCTCTCCGTGTGGTCCCTTAAGGGATACAAATCGCGCCACTCCACCCCTTAACAGTTAAAGGCAAGTTATAACTTTTAATAAACAAAAAAATAAACAAAGTACAAAACGGATAAACATGAAGTAAGACATAACTGAACCAACATATGCAAATGTATGTTAAATAGTAAACACTAGTAGAGTAATCACATAACCAGTTCGAGTAATATAACAAAGAGTGCATAGTTACATTAGCATTACATAGGAAAATACATAAACATAGAAAGGAAGCTTATGACACCTAGATATAGTAAACAATGACATACATATTCCGTAAAAGATAATTAATGTCCATGATAGGTAGTATTTAACTAGCCTACACATTTTTTTTCGAATTTTGGGGTCATTAAAGACATTAAATATGATTTGCAAACGTCTATTTTTAGATATTTTTTGGATGTTACTTCTACATCAATTGACATCTCTTTTTTCGACAAGCTACTTACATACTTAACGTTGCTTTGTCGGCATTGAACGGACTTTGATTCCACATTTTTAAAAGTGATTGAAGTTAAAAAAAAATAGTCTTAGATGTCACATAAGTGATGCGTTTTGGCTTTGGACTAGTATCTTAAGCAAAATTATTCTAGTGACGCCTGAATGACGTATAAAAACACACCCATCTAATGTCAAAAAGCATCGAACAAGCATCAAATATGGGGCCAAATGTAGTAGTGATACCACAAATATAAAATATAAAATATTTTCTAACTTTGTAATAAACATAGATTAGATTCACTTATATTAATCCCAATAAAGTTTTAAGTTCTACAAGTTCTATTAGTTAATAGATAATTTTTTAAATAAAACATGCATTTAATATTGTTGATCTCACATTTACCATTTCAAATATTCTTACAAATAATTTAAGTATTTTAAAGAGATTTTGATATTTGAAATTACTAAGCTAATTGAGAGAAAACAAATTCATAAATAATTACTTATAAATTAGTTTTCTATTTACACTTTTTTTTTTTTGCATAAACCAAGATCTAGAGTAATCCAATTTCTTGAGGTGTATTTCTTGAGTAGACATAAATTATTTACTTTTTATTTTTGGTAACTTATGAATCTAGCTTTAATTTGAAGGTGTTTGGAGCTTCATTGTGTTTTAGTGCATACTCCAAACATGAATTTTTAATTATTGTTTTATTTACTATCTTTTCAATAACATGTTCTAAATATTTTTAAATAATTTATTCTTCATCACTTATAAATATATATGAACAATAACATAAATAATGTTCATGATTATTAATCTCTATTAAAATCAATTTTAAATATCAAACTTTATAAATAAATAAATATATATTTTTTTTAATTTTAAAACAAATATATTACAATATATAATATGTAAAATTTTAAAAAATATATTTAATATAAATTATAATCAAATCCCTAACTTTAAACCATTTATAAATTAACCTATTATTATATAATATTTAATCTATGTGTGCACCTCACTAGTTAAGAAACTATGTGTATCCTTTAATACATAATTAATTAATTTTTTTTAAATATGTATTGTTTTATTGGTATAAAATTTATTGTTCAAAATAATTATACCATTAAAACATAGTTGCATTCATTTTTGTCTCACTCATTTTATGTAGCTGATCACACTAAGTGCAGAGGGAGAGCATACGCTACTGGTTTTATAGACTCATTACAAGTGAGATCACTGCTTTTGATCCAACCTGATCGCTTGAGGCGCAGAGGGAGAGCATACACATTGCTCGACACAGAGAGAAAATACAGAAAGCTTACTAGACTCAAAAAATACTCGGTGTCCAAATGAGGGGAGGGGCACCTTATTTATACATATTTTAGCCGGTAAACCGGTGACCTGAAACTTACACCTATCGATAAAAAGACTTGATTCGAATCTCATGGCAGTGGATCAAATCGCACCTGTTGTTGGGTAAGTCACCCAAGCCATGTGAAAGAATCTACGGACTGACAACTAGACTAGACTTTTTACAAAGTGGACCTACTGTTAGCGGCCCACGATGCTTTCCATTATTCATTGTCATGATTACAAATACATGGGTTTTCCCCACATGTATAACCAGCGAATCTATCAGAGTCAGAATCATTATCTAAACCAAATTCGGTATCCAAAAATAAGCAATTTGAGAAACACTGTTCCACATCGAATCCAAGCATGACTTCATTAGGAATACACCAGAATTCTCCTTGAAAAATGGATTTAACTTTAAGGTTTAGAGGAATTCTTCTTGTATGAATTGTATGATCTAAGAGGCGACCATTTTTGTCCATTCTTCTAAATTTCTACTAGCTGAAAATAGGGGGTTCAAGAGGAGAGTAAGCTCCTCCAAGATGTCGTAGTTTAAATTTAAACCACATATGATTGTGGTGTGCTACAATCATATCTGCTTGAAGGTGCATAATGAAATTTGCACGTCGTTGAACCCAATCTTTTCTTGGACATAATTTATCAAGGAAAACTTTTGTCCATCCGAACCATTGTTGTTGCACCAATGTAGAAGGGTCTCCACAAATTATTATTTCTCCTTGTTCTCTGCAGAACTGCAATATGAGGTTATAACTATTCCATGTTAAAAATCCTGGACCAATATCCACATAATACAATTCTCGTCCATCTGTATAAGCTGTATCAACCCAAACGTGATTAAGCTGTTGAAGCTGGTGCATGGCATTTTCTAAGCCTTTATAGGCTTGTTTTTCCCATCTTTCCAATATTTGTATTTTCAATGGAGAGGCATTTACTTGTTGGATCAAGGAGAGGGCAAGATACTTATCTGCTTCCTTTTTGCTGGCGCAATTCAAAAAATATTCTCTTTCTTCCTCTGTCAAGGGATCATTGAAGATCCGAAGTTTAGATTTTTTGTTTGACGAGTTGGATGCTCCATAGCCAAACATGTTGAGGCTAGGTTTCTCCTGTAATTCTTCTCTGGTTAGCATATCAGCAACACAATTCAAATATCCTAGTTTATATGCAATTTCAAAATCAAAGTTTTGCAACCAAAGAAACCATTTTAGAATCCTAGAACTATTTTCTGCCATAAGATTTTCATTCTTGAATATACCAGGCATTATTTTCAGATCTGTTCTAATAATGAACTTGACAGGTTTTAGATAAACCTTGAAATGGTTTACAGTCTTTTTGACTGCGAGGATTTCCTTGTGACTTGATGGATAATTGATTTCTGCATTTTTGAATGCTCCTGAAGCATAGCCGCAGATTTCTTCTTGATCATTGTGTTTTTCTATGAGAATACCTCCCCAAGATTTATTGGAGGCGTTTGTTTCAATCACCATTTGACCCAAGCCTTGTGGTAGTGAGAGTGGAGGAAGCTTTTTTAATTTTTCTTTGATTTTATTTACTGCATCTATCATATCTTTATTCCATCTTGGGGGATTTTTCTTCATTTATTGTTGTAGTAGGTGAATGGCATATTCTTGTCCTTTGTAGAATGGCCTAATATAATTTAGGCTTCCCAAGAATCTCTGCAATTGAACCTTTTCTAAGATCTGATCAGGAAAGTTAGCAAAAACCTTCAGGACATGGTCTTGGAGGATCACCTGTCCTTTAATTATTTTATATCCTAAAAATTCAATGTCCTTTTTGCCAATTTCCATTTTGGATTTTGACAAAACCAATCCATGTTTGAAAACCAAAGAATAAAATTCTTGAAGATGTTTAAAATGTTCCTGCAGATTGTTGGAACAAATAAGAATATCATCTATGTATACTAATGCCCATTTCTTTTCTGTGAAGATATCTTCCATTCTTTTCTGGAACTCTGATGGTGCATTGTTAATGCCAAATGGAAGGACCTTCCACTGATACTGCCAATGAGGAATGACAAAGGCATTTTTGTACCTGTATTTTTCTTCAATTCCAATCTGGTAAAAACTAGACTTCAGGTCAAACTTGCTAAAAATGGTGCATCCCGCTATTCTTTGCAACAAACTAGATTTATCAGGCAGAGGGTAACAGACTGGTTCAAGGATCTTGTTCAAGGGTTTAAAATTCACAACCATTCCGGGTTTTCCTCTTTTTATCTTAGAGTGTTTATTGACAACAAATGCTTGACATGCCCAAGGGCTCTTAGAAGGTTCTGTAAGGCCTTTGTCCAAGAGTTCTTTGATTTCATTTGCACAAAATTCTCTTTCTGAGGTAGACATAAGGGCAGCAGAGGCTTTTTGAGCTTTTGGTGTTTCGAGGGGGTTAAAAGGTAAGGAAACAAATTATTTTTCCCTGGTCCAAAATGCATTAGGTGACTCTGAGGTGCAATCCTTCTCTAGTTTAGAGGAAATTTCGGAGATGGCAGATTCTTTGTGCATTTCTACATAGGTGATGCATCTTTCCATTTTGAACAGTTCTACAAGACTAAGAGTGGGGTTGTATTGGGGAAAAAGATTCTTACATTTGTAAGAAGCAGAATAGTATAGAGGGGTGAAAACTCTTTTGCCATTTATTGTACATGAAAAACTCATATTGGGCTCATCAACTGTAATGGGGCTAACTTTATGCAAGAAGGGTGATCCTATGATGCAATATTCTTTCAGGTCATCTAGTCTATTGAGATGCAGAACTTCTTTTATTCCATTGATGCTTATTGGAAAATATGGAACTCATCCTTTGAGTTGTACATGATTTCCTTCAATGGCTACACCATGTTCGTTTGTTTTTTCCCAGTAAAAATATGGTACAGCATTTCCTTTTGCCAAATTCATTTGGAAACCTGAATCTATCAAACAATCAAGCTCATAAGATTTGAATTCAGATGGACAAAACTTTATTTTAATGAAATATTTAGGACCAGTGAATAGTCCTAGAGATCCTAGTGATAGTTCATCATTTTTACAGTCTTCTGTTCCTGAATCACTAGTGTGTTGAGAACGTTTTGGAATTTCAGCAGCTTTTGGTGGCTATAATGCTTCGGCATAGGCTCTGCACATTTCTTGATCAGAGGACTGGTCGCTTTCTCTTGTTGTTATCTCAAGCATTCTTTTCAATTCCTCTATTTCTTTTACCAGCTTCTTTAGGGAATACTGCTTATCTTTGATCTGTAGTCTTATCATATTTTCTTTATCTTTTCTAAACTTTTGTCTATCCTCATGATGATCAGGATAGCCTTTTTATAAATCAGTAGGCTGGTAGAATGTTGGATTCTTGCTAATTTCTGGAGAGACGGATTGCTCTTTTTCTTCTGAGACTTTTTCTTTTTCTTTTATTCTTGTTAAAAGCTTTCTTCTTTCATCTTTCAGATCTTTCCTTTTCATATATTGATAGACTGGGGTCTCAGACAATTCTTTGTCTATTTCAGTAATCCAAAATTCTGAGGAGACCTTAGGCGGGTTGAAAGAGAACATATAAAAACCGAAACCAGGAGGACCAGAGCAACCTCCTAAATTTGCTTCTTCATCAGAATCAGAAGAAGAAGAGTCAGATGAGTTTGAAGCAAGTTTATCTAAGGCAAGGTCGATATCAGAGGAATCTCCTTCTTTTGGTAAGAGGACGACTTCACCTTCAGGGTAGTCTCCTGCTCCACACCAAGCTAGATCCCACCAGGTTGGATCCAGGTCTTCTGAAAACATGGTAGCAAGTCTAGGATTTTTATTTTTATTTGGGCATTTGTTAGCCCAGTGACCCTTCTTATTGTAGATGAAACATTTTTTTTTATCTGCAAGTTCAGATATTTTCTTAAAGTATGCTTTCTTTTGAAATCTTTTTCCTTTTTTATGCTTATAGCCTTTGTCTCGATGAAATCTAGGTACACTAGTATATTTGGGTTGTTTTTTCTTCTTACAACTACATGATTCACGCCCGAAGTGCCCTTGGTTGTGGGCGCCACACCCCCAATATGGCATTTTTGCAACATCTTTACAAAAACCCAGGGAAAACATTGAAGAGTGTTGCTTAAAATCTTTAGCCACTCTTTTCTCCAAACAATGTTCTTGCCAAGTTTCCATGATGAATCCATGCAATTGGGAAAGGGAAAGACCTGACAAAGGGATTTTTTTATCTTTAAGGAATTGTTCAACAGCATCAGGAACATGGCCAGGAAATCTTCTCAAGTAATGTTTTAGATATGCGAGCTTATCAGCATTGCCAGAAGAAATCAACAATTTTTGCATATAGCAAAAATATTCTTCACTCTTATTTAGGTCACAGATTCTGGCAGACATAAATAAAGATGCAAGATGTTCATAATCTTCATTTTCATCGGGACCATAAAATTCTTTACCAAGGGAAGTAAGAATTTGTTGGTCCGCATCTTCTGCATTCAACATTTCTTCTCTGGATTCTTGGGGAATCCAGTGCCACCATTCTGAGGCTAGCCCTGAAAATCCGGCAACTAGCTCGAGTGCTACTTGTTGGCCAGTTATTGTATTGTCCTATGTTATTTTGTACAAGACCCAATTTGATAGAATTCGGATGGCAGATCTAATCTGGGTACGGGATTGACATTGTATGTTCAACACAGGTTGATCAAGCATCTGGGAGATTAAATTATTCATCCCATTTATCCCGAAACTAAGGGAACGAGGTACCGACGAAGGAGAAGTGTCAGGGAGATCTGACATTTTAGTATCAAAAGGATGGGGGACCTATTATCTGAGGATTAGTATGAACTTGGTCGTATGGATTTGAGGATCCAATATTTTCTCTTTTTGGGATTCTGAATGCCGATAAATATTTATCTGGGAGGGCATTTGGCATGTGTTTGAAATGGGATACCATATTTCTTAACTCTTGAAGCTCTTCTATCTCTTGACCAAAAAGGAATTCAGGTCTTTGGTCATCTTCTTGGATACTCATCATTCCAAAAGAGTATCTTCTTTCATGTTTGACTTTATGGCCTTTAGCTGCAAGCTCTAAAGCAGTTGGGCTTACAGGGCTCTTTTTACTATTTACATTTTGAGTTCTGGCCATCATTTTTCCTACGACATCGAGCCTTTTTTCTAATTTTTCGCTTGCTAAGATAATCACAGTTTTTGCTTCTTCTTGTCCTGCAAGCAAGTGATCAATTTTAGCTTCGAGCAAGGAAATGTGCTCTTTTTCTGTCTGATCTTTTTGTCTAAGAATTAAAATATCAGAGGCTATTTCATCGATGTTTTGGCCAGTCAGTTGTTGCTGATAATTGCTGTAATTAAGCAACTTTATTTCATCAGTGACACTTTCGTGTGGATTTGATGATCTATGTGGCATGAACTCCCTTTTAGAAAGACCATCATGAGCAAACTGTTGAAATGGAGTATCAGGAAGATTTCTTCCTAGATGGAATGAGGTATCACCCTGTGGGTTTGTGGAGGTAAAACAAGGGCTACTTCTAGGGAGAGACATAATGTGCAAGATTACTCCTTTGTTTCTGATTTTTAGTCTCTCAAGTGCTTTTTTGTAGGCAGGGCAGTCTGCATGCTGACCTTTGTGCTCATTGTTATGAAAACCTGAAAAACAAAGGCAAGAAGAAGAACAAGGTTCAAACAAGGCTGATCTTTCATAAGTATTATTCATAGAGGAAGATCTTACAAGAGGTGGAGCAAATTGGGGAGAAGGAAACCCTTCAGGCAATTTAAAAGAGTTTGAACACCTGTCAAAGACAAGGGGTTTGGGAATAGAGAGTTCTTGGTTTTTAGTTTTTTCAAAGTCTCTCAACTCTCTGTATCTTACTTCCCATTGCTTTGGGTAACTGATGCCAGTCCAGTCAAAGGTGATAGGTGTAGAATTTTTTGACTTATCAGTTTCTACCATACTTAGTAGGCATGAGCTTTCATGGACTTTAGGGGTAATAGGTGGAAGGGAATCATTTCCAAAGCGGATTACAAACAATGATTTAAGATGGATGATTTTAGATCCAGTTTCCATTTTAAATCCTAAGGGATGAATATAGGCCTTGAGTAAATCATAGATGTAGGGATCATCAAGTCTTACAGAATACTTAGGAAAGATAGTGCCAAAAAATGGGCCATTGTGCAAGGCGCCTTCAAAACCTCCAATTAAAGCATCAACAAAATCTAAGCGACGGTAATCCAAAACACAACACAAGGAGGAAACATTCATATAAGGTCATACTAACGGACCAATTCCTAATTTGGCAGCGCCTAGATGCACATATTTGTAACCTTTTGTTTTTTCCCAGTCAATTTGGTCTTTGTCAATTAAATTAATGTGAATGGGATCTTCCTGGTCAGTGAAGGTGATGTCCAAAGAACTGATTTTAATTTGTGTGCAGGATTTATACTACCACCATTTCATTTTATAAACCCCAGAAGGTAATATCTCGGGCAGTTTCTAGTCAGGGGAAGGTATTGTATCATCGATGGTTATTATGGATGATGAAGCTGTAGAAGTTTGAAAGAAAGACTTTCTTTCAGTTAAAGAAACAGTATTTTGATCGGTGGATTTTCTCAAGAACATTGTCTGGAGAAAAGAGTGGCTAAATATTTCAAGCAACACTCTTCAATGTTTTCCCCGGTTTTTTGTAAATATGTTGCAAAAATGCCAGATTGGGGGTGTGGCGCCCACAACCGAGGGCACTTCGGGCATGAATCATGTAGTTGTAAGAAGAAACAATAGCCCAAATATCCTAGTGTACCTAGATTTCATCCAGACAAAGGCTATAAGCATAAAAAAGGAAAAATATTTCAAAAGAAAGCCTACTTTAAGAAAAGATTTGAACTTGTAGTTAAAGAAAAATGTTTCATCTACGGTAAGAAGGGTCACTGGGTTAAAAAATGCCCAAATAAAAATAAAAATCCTAGACTTGCTGCCATGTTTTCAGAAGACCTGGATCCAGCCTGGTGGGATCTAGCTTGGTGTGCAGCAGGAGACTACCCTGAAGGTGAAGTCGTCTTCTTACCAGAAGAAGGAGATTCCTCTGATTCTGACCCTGCCTTAGATAAATTTGCTCCAAACTCATCTGACTCTTCTTCTTTTGATTCTGATGAAGAAGCAAATTTAAGAGGTTGCTCTGGTCCTCCTGATTTAAGTTTTTATATGTTCTCTTTCAACCCGCCTAAGGTCTCCTCAAAATTTAGGATTGCTGAAGTAGACAAAGAATTGTCTGAGACCCCAGTCTATCAATATATGAAAAGGAAAGATATGAAAGATGAAAGAAGGAAGCTTTTAACAAGAAGAAAAGCAAAAGGAAAAGTCTCAGAAGAAAAAGAGCAATCCGTCTCTCCAGAAATTAGCAAGAATCCATCATTCTACCAACCTGTTGATTTATACAAAGGTTGTCCTGATCATCATGAGGATAGACAAAAGTTTAGAAAAGATAAAGAAAATCTGATAAGACTATAGATCAAAGATAAGCAGTATTCCCTAAAGAAGCTGGTAAAAAAAATAGAGGAAATGAAAAGAATGCTTTAGATAACAACAAGAGAAAGGGACCAGTCCTCTGATGAAGAAATGTGTAGAGCCTATGCCGAAGCATTACAGTCACCAAAAGCTACTGAAAGTCTAAAAAATTCTCAGCACACTAATGATTCAGGAACAGAAGACTGTTAGAATGATGAACCATCACTAGGATCTCTAGGAATATTCAGTGGTCCTAAATATTTCATTAAAATAAAGTTTTGTCCATCTGAATTCAAATCTTATGAGCTTGATTGTTTGATAGATTCAGTTTTCCAAATGAATTTGGCAAAAGGAAATGCTATACCATATTTTTACTGGGAAAAAACAAACGAACATGGTGTAGCCATTGAAGGAACTCCTGTATAGCTCAAAGGATGAGTTCTAGATTTTCCAATAAGCATCAATGGAATAAAATAAGTTCTACATCTCAACAGACTAGACAACCTGAAAGAAGATTGCATCATAGGATCACCCTTATTGCATAAAGTCAGCCCCATTACAGTTGATGAGCCCAATATGAGTTTTTCATGTACAATAAATGGCAAAAGAGTTTCCACCCCTCTATACTATTCTACTTCTTACAAATGTAAGAATATTGTTCCCCAATCCAACCCCACTCTCAGTCTTGCAGAACTGTTCAAAATGGAAAGATGCATCACCTGTGCATAAATGCACAAAGAATCTGCCATCTCTGAAATTTCCTCTAAACTAGAGAAGGATTGCACCTCAGATTCACCTAATGCATTTTAGACCAGGGAAAAATACTTTGTTTCCTTACCTTTCAACCCCCTCGAAACACCAAATGCTCAAAAAGCCTCTGCTGCCCTTATGTCTCCCTCAGAAAGAGAATTTTGTGCAAATGAAATCAAAGAACTCTTGGACAAATGCCTTATAGAACCTTCTAAGAGCCCTTGGGCATGTCGAGCATTTGTTGTCAATAAACACTCTGAGATAAAAAGAGGAAAACCTAGACTGGTTGTGAATTTTAGACCCTTGAACAAGATCCTTGAAACAGTCTGTTACCCTCTGCCTAATAAATCTAGTTTGTTGCAAAGAATAGCGGGATGCACCATTTTTAGCAAGTTTGACCTAAAGTCTGGTTTTTACCAGATTGGAATTGAAGAAAAAGACAGGTACAAAACTGCCTTTGTTGTTCCTCATGGGCAGTATCAGTGGAAGGTCCTTCCATTTGGAATTAACAATGCACCATCAGAGTTCCAAAAAAGAATGGAAGATATCTTTAGAGAAAAGAAATGGGCATTAGTATACATAGATGATATTCTTATTTGTTCCCACAATCTGCAGGAACATTTGAAACATCTTCAAGAATTTTATTCTTTGGTTTTCAAACATGGATTGGTTTTGTCAAAATCCAAAATGGAAATTGGCAAAAAGGACATTGAATTTTTAGGATATAAAATAAGTAAAGGACAGGTGATCCTCCAAGACCATGTCCTGAAGATTTTTGCTAACTTTCCTGATCAGATCTTAGAAAAGGTTCAATTGCAGAGATTCTTGGGAAGCCTAAATTATATCAGGCCATTCTACAAAGGACAGGAAGATGACATTCACCTGCTACAGCAACGAATGAAGAAAAATCCCCCAAGATAGAATAAAGATATGACGGATGCAGTAAAGCAAATCAAAGAAAAAGTAAAACAGCTTCCTCCACTCTCACTACCACAAGGCTCGGGTCAAATGGTGATTGAAACAGAAGCCTCCAATAAGGCTTAGGGAGGTATTCTCATAGAAAAACATGATGATCAAGAAGAAATCTGCGGCTATGCTTCAGGAGCATTCAAAAATGCATAAATCAATTATCCGTGAAGTCACAAGGAAATCCTCGCACTCAAAAAGACTGTAAACCATTTCAAGCTTTATCTAAAACCTGTCAAGTTCATTATTAGAACAGATCTGAAAATAATGCCTGGTATATTCAAGAATGAAAATATTATGGCAGAAAATAGTTCTAGGATTCTAAAATGGTTTCTTTAGTTGCAAAACTTTGATTTTGAAATTGTATATAAACCGGGATATTTGAATTGTGTTGCTGATATGATAACCAGAGAAGAATTACAGGAGAAACCTAGCCTCAACATGTTTGGCTATGGAGCATCTAGCTCATCAAACAAAAAATCTAAACTTCGGATCTTCAATGATCCCTTGACAGAGGAAGAAAGAGAAGATTTTTTGAATTGTGCCAGCAAAAAGGAAGTAGATAAGTATCTTTCCCTGTCCTTGATCCAACAAGTAAATGCCTCTCCGCTGAAAATACAAATATTGGAAAGATGGGAAAAACAAGCCTATAAAGGCTTAGAAAATGTCATGCACCAGCTTCAGCAGCTTAATCATGTTTGGGTTGATACAGCTTATACAGATGGACGAGAATTGTATTACGTGGATATCGGTCCAGGATTTTTAACATGGAATAGTTATAACCTCATATTGTAGTTCTGTAGAGAACAAGGAGAAATAATAATTTGTGGAGACCCTTCTACACTGATGCAACAACAATGGTCCGGATGGACAAAAGTTTTCCTTGATAAATTATGTCCAAGAAAAGATTGGGTTCAATGACATGCAAATTTCATTCTGCACCTTCAAGGAGATATGATTGTAGCACACCACAATCATATGTGGTTTAAATTTAAACTGCGACATCTTGGAGGAGCTTACTCTCCTCTTGAACCCCCTATTTTCACCCAGCAGAAAATCAGAAGAATGGACAAAAATGGTCACCTCTTAGATCATAAAATTCATACAAGAAGAATTCCTCTAAACCTTAAAGTTGAATCCATTTTTCAAGGAGAATTATGTTGTATTCATAATGAAGTCATGCTTGGATCCGATGTGTAATAGTGTTTCTCAAATTGCTTATTTCCGGATACCGAATTTGGTTTAGATAATGATTCTGACTCTGATAGATTCATTGGTTGTACATGTGGGGAAAACTCATGTATTTGTAATCATGACAATGAATAATGGAAAGCATCATGGGCCACTAATAGTAGCTCCACTTTTTAAAAAGTCTAGTCTAGTTGTCAGTCTGTAGATTCTTTCACATGGCTTGGGTGACTTACCCAACAAAAGGTGCGATTTGATCCACTTCCATGAGATCCGAATCAAGTCTTTTTACCGATAGGTGTAAGTTTCGGGTCATCGGTTTACTGGCTAAAATATGTATAAATAAGGTGCCCCTCCCCTCATTTGGATACTGAGTTTTTTTTTAGTCTCGTAGGCTTTCTGTATTTTCTCTCTGTGTCGAGCACTGTGTATGCTCTCCCTTTGCGCCTCGATCGATCAGTTGGGATCAAAAGCAGTGATCTCACTTGTAATGAGTCTATAAAACCAGTAGTGTATGCTCTCCCTCTGCACTTAGTGTGATTAGCTGGGACCAGAAACTCTGGTTAGTGTAAGTTTGCGCTTGTGATGATCTTCGCTCTTCGAAGATGAACAAGTTTTTGAGTCTGTATTAAGAAGTTGCTTTCATCAGTTGCGTTCACGTTCGATCTTGGCGTCTCTCTTGGTATCAGAGCCAGCGCAACATTTGTATCATCTACTTCTACTTGTAAGTTCCATAAGTATTTAATGTCAAATTCCAGTATGATATTCGAGAAATCTTTCTGTGTCTAAAGCAATCTAGGAACAGAGTTCATTTATTTCTATAAAAGTATCCAAGTGGAATAGCTGTGATATCTGAGTCTGTTTTTTGTGGTTATAGTATTAGTTACAGATGTTGTAAATCCACTAGTGTTGTCTCTTGAGAGACCTGTATGATATCCTTAAGCCCCAAACTATTCCTTTACTGCCCGATTCTGGTAAGTGTTCCATGGATCCTTCAATGGACTCTGTAGGGCTTACTTCCCTGGACTGCCGATCCATCGATCAAACTACTGTTTCTTTAACTGAAAGAAAATCTTTCTTTCAGACTTTTGCAGCTTCATCATCCATAATAACCATCGATGATACAATACCTTCCCCTGACTGGAAACTGCCCGAGATATTAACTTCTGAAGTTTATAAAATGAAATGGTGGCAGTATAAATCCTGCACACAAATTAAAATCAGTTCTTTGGACATCACCTTCACCGACCAGGAAGATCCCATTCACATTAATTTAATTGACAAAGACTAAATTGACTGGGCAAAAACAAAAGGTTACAAATATGTGCATCTAGGCGCTGTCAAATTAGGACTTGGTCCGTTAGTACGACCTTATATGAATGTATCCTCCTTGTGTTGTGTTTTGGATACCCGCCACTTAGATATTGATAATGCTTTAATTGGAGGTTTTGAAGGCCCATTGCACAATGGCCCATTTTTTGGCACTATCTTTCCTAAGTATTCTCTAAGCCTTGATGACCCCTACATCTATGATTTACTCAAGGCCTATATTCATCCCTTAGGATTTAAAATGGACACTGGATCTAAAATCATCCAGCTTAAATCGTTGGTTGTAATCCGCTTTGGAAATGATTCCCTTCCACATACTACCCCTAAATTCCATGAAAGCGCATGCCTACTAAGTATGGTAGAAACTGATAAGTCAAAAAATTCTACACCTATCACCTTTGACTGGACTGGCATCAGTTACCCAAAGCAATGGGAGGTAAGATACAGAGAGTTGAGAGACTTTGAAAAAACTAAAAACCAACAACTCTCTATTCCCAAACCCCTTGTCTTTGACATATTTTCAAACTCTTTTAAATTCCCTGAATGGTTTCCTTCTCCCCAATTTGCTCCACCTCTTGTAAGATCTTCCTCTGTGAATAATACTTCTGAAAGATCAACCTTGTTTGAACCTTGTTCTTCTTCTCGCCTTTCTTTTTCAGGTGTTCATAACAATGAGCACAAAGATCAGCATGCAAACTACCCTGCCTGCAAAAAAGCACTTGAGAGACTAAAAATCAAAAACAAAGGAGTAAGCTTGCACATGATGTCTCTCCCTAGAAGTAGCCTTGTTTTTACCTCCACAAACCCATAGGGTGATACCTCATTCCATCCAGGAAGAAATCTTCTTGATACTCCATTTCGACAATTTGCTCATGATGGTCTTTCTAAAAAAGATTTCATGCCACATAGATCATCAAATCCACACGAAAGTGTCTCTGATGAAATAAAGTTGCTTAATTACAGCAATTATCAGCAACAACTGACTGGGCAAAACATTGATGACATAGCCTCTGATATTTTAATTCTCAGACAAAAAGCTCAGATAGAAAAAGAGCACATTTCCTTGCTCGAAGCTAAAATTGATCACTTGCTTGCAGGACAAGAATAAGTAAAAACTGCTATTATCTTAGCAAGCGAAAAATTAGAAAAAAGGCTCAATGTCCTAGGAAAAATGATGGTCAGAAAACAAAATGTAAATAGTAAAAAGAGCCCTGTAAGCCAAACTGCTTTAGAGCTTGCAGCTAAAGGCCATAAAGTCAAACATGAAAGAAGATACTCTTTTGGAATGATGAGTATCCAAGAAGATGACCAAAGACCCAAATTCCTTTTTTGGTCAAGAAATAGAAGAGCTGCAAGAGTTAAGAAATATGGTCTCCCAGTTCAAACAAATGCCAAATTCCCTCCTAGATAAATATTTGTCGGCATTCAGAATCCCAAAAAGAGAAAATATTGGATCCTCAAATCCATACGACCAAGGTCATACTAATCCTTAGATAACAGGTCCCCCCCCCCTCCTTTTGATACTGAAATGTCAGATCTCCCTGACACTTCTCCTTTGTCAGTACCTCGTTCCCTTAGTTTCGAGATAAATGGGATGAATAATTTAATCTCCCAGATGCCTGATCAACATGTGTTGAACATACAATGTCAATCCCGCGCCTAGATTAGATCTGCCATCCAACTTCTATCAAATTGGGTCTTGTACAAAATAACACAAGACAATACAATAACTGGCCAACAACTAGCACTCCAGCTGGTTGCCGTATTTTCAGGGCTAGCCTCAGAATGGTGGCGCTAGATTCCCCAAGAATCCAGAGAAGAAATGTTGAATGCAAAAGATGCGAACCAACAAATTCTTACTTCCCTTGGTAAAGAATTTTATGGTCCCGATGAAAATGAAGATTATGAACATCTTGCATCTTTATTTATGTCTGCCAGAATCTGTGACCTAAATAAGAGTGAAGAATATTTTTGCTATATGCAAAAATTGTTGATTTCTTCTGGAAATGTTGATAAGCCCGCATATATGAAACATTACTTGAGAAGCTTTCTTGGCCATGTTCCTGATGATGTTGAACAACACCTTAAAGATAAAAACATCCCTCTCTCAGGTCTTTCCCTTGCCCAATTACATGGATTCATCATGGAAACTTGGTATGTATTTTTTTTTAAATCGTGGACTAAGGAAAACCCAAAACTATAGGCAAAATCAAGGGCACGCTATGCTTTGTTCTAATCTTTGCACTATTCGTAAAAGGATTAATACTGAATGTTAGAAGCAATGGTCTATTTCAATGTTTTGTTTATGCTATTAAAGTGTAAAGTATTTTTTATATTTACAAAGAATGCTTGTTTGATATAAGAAAACAAATGTAGAGTCTTTAGTTCATTTAGTTTTTATTTTATGATAATATTTTTATGTATTTAATTTTTTTATTATTTTTCTTATGGTTAATGTTTTTAAAAATATTCTTAAAATAAAAACTATGATGAACTTTACTTTTCAGTCTCAAATGCATAGACAACTTTAATTTTCAGAAAAGTTTCTAAGTGTGTGATTACTATAGCTTGTGAAATTAAGAAAAACAATTATATCATTATTATTACTTTAAAATATTAACAATAATAAGTGAATTATTATTATGTCATTATATTTAAGTATTAACTCATTTACCATAACAAATATCCATTTTTTATACTTGAGAAAAAAGATAAGATAGAAATAATTTGATTTATTTTAAAATATTATTTCTATGCTCAAAAGGTTTAAAGATAAGTTTGCCATAGTTTTGAAGAGTTACGAGGTTACACTAACAATTGAGATGACAAATTCTTTCTTCCCACGGATTTTTAAAAGTTGTCCACTGCCCAAACTCCTACGAAATTCATCAAATTTTGTTCTTGGCAATAACTTAACTAAGCCATGATATGTTTATGCCACCCATATATATATATATATATTCCAATAGAAAAATATCTATCATTCTAAATAAAGGATGGCTTTTTAAAGTGTTCAAGAGGAACTTTCATTAAAGAAGAATCATAGTCTTTTCTTCATCAAAATATTGCCTTAGTATATGTCTTTACAAAATTACATCATATTACAAAAAAACTCAATGATTTTTGTCATCCTGTAGCATGTGTTCTTGTCTTTCCTGTCTGTTACATTTGGTTGCCTACAAAAACTTATGTTTCTATCTTTCCTGGCTCCAAAAGAAGGGCCATTTTGGATAGTCTATCTGCTTCAGAATTCAATTCTCTGTATACGTGTGCAATACTGAAGCTTGTAAATTGTCCCAGAAGCCTATTGATCGCATTGAGAAGCTGTTGTAGATGAGGGGCATTTATTTGGATCCTCCTATTAACCCAGTCCACCGCCATCTTTGAATCTCTGAAGACTTGAATTTGGATTATGTTGTGGTTTAGAGCTAGTTCGAGAACCAAATGAAGTGCTGTAAGTTCAGCCTTGTTGTTTGTACAATGGCCTAGTGAAAATTTAGCTTGGATCTTATGTTTGTTTGGCAGGTAAAGTACTGCTCCTAAACCGCCTAGTGGGGGATCCCCTTGGCTTGCTCCATCGAAAAAATCCCAAGGAATCTCTTTGTTTATTACTAGAGGGACTAGCACTCTAACTTTTTCCTCTTTCACTTATGATCTGTGTTCTCTAGTCCACTGTATCACAAGGCCAGTAGTTACTTCAGGTGGAATTAACTTATTATTAAAAGTTACAGTGTTCCTTTCCCACCAGATTCCATAAGTGAAAAGGGATGGGAAAGCAGTGTAAAGACATACCGCTTTGTCTGTCCACCAAGCTTTTGCTTTGTGTTCCAGAGTAGTCCTGGGGTCCCCTTGGAATTTTAATTCTTTGCACGCTATTTTCCACACTGAGCCTGCATAAGAACAGAAGTTAAAAAGGTGAGAAACATTTTCCTCATGTGAAATGCAGAGCATACAATGATTTGGGCCATTCCAACCCCTTTTCTAAAGGTTATCCCAAGTCAGGATTTTGTTATTGAGTGAAATTCATAATGTGATTTTGGCCTTTAATGGTCCTTCAACTTTCCATAATTGTTTCCACCACTCTTTTGTTTCTCCTTGGAATTTTTCCTCAGCCCAGGTTTTATATCCAAGTTTAGCTGTGAAGTCACCGTTGACTGGGTTTTTTGTCCATTCCAACTTATCTTCCCTGGCCTCTTCTAAATGAATGAAATTGGATTTGAGCATTTATACATATTCCTCCCATTCCTCTCTAAGACCTTCTTCTAATCCTAGTTTTTCTAAGTTCTTCCAAATATTTTCCCTTTGCAGAGATGTTGAACAGGCTTGATTTAGGTTGTAGATCCCTAAACTTCTTAGTTTTAAGACTAGTCCTTTTGAGAGTTTATATATTTCTCCTGCTCCTAAACATGGATCTTCACCTACTTTAATTTTTCTCCCATTCCCTACCATCCAGGCCAACTAATTCCCTACTAGGGGAAAAGCTAGGACAAACGATTTCCACCCTATGGATTCATTTTTGTAGGTTTTGTCCCTTTTTCGAATCCAATCACATATGAACCCATTTGGGAAATATTTAGATGATAGGAATTTACCCCAAAGGGAATCTGGGTTTTTGATCATCCTCCATAATGTTTTGGCAGCTAAGGATTGACAGAAAAGAAAAGGATTCTTGATCCCCCACCCTCCTAGCTCCTTGGGGCTTACAAGAAGTTGCCATTTGGATAAGGGGATTCCTTCAGTGTGTCTCTTAGCTGACCATAGGAAGGAGGATAACTTTTTCCTTAGTTTCTGCAAGGTGCCCTTGTGGATGTATGCAATTGTGGCCCAGTAAACCTGTATGCTCTATAGCACTACTTTCAGCAGTACTAGTCGTCCTCCTCTGGATAGGAATTTGAAATTCCAACAACCTACTATGCTCTCGATCTTTTTATATAGCCACATCTAGTATTTGAAGCTGTATGCATTGGGTTTGAGAGCAAACCCTATATATTTGAAGCCTTCATCCATTGGTTTTAGAATGTAAGGGGTTTCCACCCAGATACTCTCCTTGATTACCTATGTGATGGCATTTTCTGAAAGAATAGATTTTTCCACGTTGATGTGCATGCCCATAGATTTCTTATATATTTCCATAATCCTATATGCTTCCTTTATATTCTCCCATGTGCCCTCTCCCATCATTACCACATTGTCTACAAACAAGATATGTTGTAAATCCACTCAGCTGGTAATTTTTATTCCTTTGAAGGATCCAGCCCTTTTTGTACAGTTGATGATTCTGCTAAGGGCATCTTCTATTAGTAGGAAGAGGAAAGGGGAGAGGGGGCATCCTTATCTAAGACCTATAGAAGCCCTGAAGAAATTAGAGGAAGATCCATTAATCAGGACAACAAATTAAGCTGATTATACACATCCCATTACCCAGTTGACTATTTCAAGGTCCAATCCTATTTGGATCATTACTAATCTTAAGAAAGTCCAATTTACCCTATTATATGCTTCGGAGAGATCTAGTTTCAAGGCAAAGTATGGATTTTTATAAAGTTTGATGGTATGAATCATTTCCTGGGCAAGGGAAACTGCATCGTGGATTAGTATATTTTCCAGGAAACCAAATTGTTCCTGAGTGATGACCTTGATGAGAATTGGATTCAATATTAGGGCTATTGTATTAGCTATTAGTTTGTAAACCACATTGCAAAAAGAAATGGGCTTGAATTCTTCAAAAGAAGTAGGGTTTTTCTTCTTGGGTATTTGAGCCAAGAAGGTGGAGTTCAGGGCTCCTAAAACTTTCCCTACCCTTTGGGATTCTTGGACTGTTTTTAGTAGATCTTCTTTGACTAGGTCATAAAACCCCTGAAATAATTTGATGGTGAGCCCGTCAAGACCTGAGCTTTTACCTTTCTGACAGGAGTACACCACCTTCTCCAGTTTTTCTTCTGTAACTTCGGCCTTTAGATCATATTTTCATCTCTTCTTCTATCATTCTAGGGAACAAATTAATTACCTTCAGTATTTCTTGACTATTGCATCTTGTTGGTTCCTTGAACAGATCTTTAAAAAACTCTTCCCCTACCTCTGCCTTTTCCTTGAAAGAACTGACCATTACCCCGTTAATGTTTTTGATTATAGGGATTGTATTCAGATTTCTTCTGTTGTTGGCAAAATTGTGAAAGAATTTGGAGTTGTTGTCTCCCTCCTTTATCCATATTGCTCTACTTTTTAGCCTTAGGAGCTTTTCTTTTTTGGCCAATAGTTCTTCTCTTTTTGTCTCCTTCTCCCTTACCTCCTTTAATTCATCTTCTATAAACACTCCCAAGTTATTCAGCTCGTAGATCCTTTTTAAAGCATTTTCAACCTCTTTAAGTTCTTTCTATTGGTTTGTAGAGTATTACTTTGCCCATAGTTTTGTTACCTTTTTTACCCTCAGCAGATTGTCTGACATTTGCTTCATAAAGGAGATATTAGGGTTTGTCTCTAGAGGCTTCCATGTTTCTCCTATTAACCTCGGGTAATCTTCTTCTAGTAACTAATATGGGTTGAATTTAAAGGGTGCCACTCGTTTGTCTTCTAGGTTTTCGATTTGAAGCAGGATTGGGAGGTGGTCTAATAGACCTCCCACTACTACATTTCGACCAAAAATCTGACGGCCGTATTGTCGGATTTTCGACACTTCTCTGTCGCATGTACGACACTATGATTTTTTTTAAGCGTCGGTGGTTAATCGTCGGTTATCCGACATCCTTCCAATCCATCGGTTAAGCGACACCTCAGTTTGCCGTCGGTTAAATGTAAAGCGTCGGTTAAGCGACATAATTTCTTCGACGGTAGTGAAATTTTTTTTTAAAAATAACCTTCATGCCATCGGTTAAGCGACATTTCGGCCGTCGGTTAAGCGCCGGTAGTCAATTTTTTTTTTTTAAATTAACCTTCATGCCGTCAGTTAAGAGACGGCTATAAACTATAATCGTCGGTAACATGACAGTTATAGCCGTCGGTTAAGTGATGGTAGTCAAATTTTTTTTTTTAAAAACCTTCATGCCGTCGGTTAAGCAACGGCTATAAGCGGTAATCGTCGGTAAAGTGACAGTTATAGCCGTCGGTTAAGCAACGGTAGTCAATTTTTTTTTTTAAATAATTTTCATGCTGATATTAGGGTCTTAAGAACTTGGATTGGATGCTCTCTATGTGGAGTTGGGCCTTGTTTATCACACCAAGAATAACAAAAGTGCAAAACGGAGCTCTCCAATCTCAAGATGGCAGACTTCAATAGTGTAGTCTCTAGAGTATATTGCAAGATTCAAGAAACTAAAAGTTGGTATTATTATATATGTTGGCAAGGAAAAATCAAATTTGAAATATGTGAGTATTGTTCTATATAATCTTTCTCTTACATTCAAAAATGTTGCTATCGTCTCTTACAGCATGTCTCTTTTTCTCAACCCCTGCTTCACCTACTTTATAGGTTATGTTTTCTTACCTTATCAAGCATCAAGACACCTTGAGGAATTTAGGTTAACGACCCTTTAGAGATCAAGCCTATCATTTGGGAGTCTCCTCCGCAAGCATGAGTGTGCAAAGGAAACACCCAAATCCTCAAAGAAGAAGTGGACAGCATGCTCTTGTTGCCATAAGGAAGGACATTCCTTCAAGAATTCTTTCATCCATCTTTAAAAAATTGAAGAAATTCCTAGGCGAACAACTACCAACAATGACCTCTATAAGGACAAGGATGGTTTGTCAAACTTGCAAATTTAGTTGTTCACTCTGCCATGTGGTCTTCAACTTCTTCACAGGAATGGATTGAAGATTGTGGGACTACAAGAGATGTGATGAAGCCAATTAATTACTGAAGTAGAATTAGACAAGAAAAATGATAACATTCCCAATGGTTTGACCCAACATTGCATAGGTATGGATAGCACTTGCTAAAGAAAATCAGATCCATACTGCAAACTTCTCATCTGAAGGTCATTAGTTACTCTAGTTCTTCTGAGCACCTCAGCAACCAAATATTAACTATAATAGGGGTAGGGAATCCCACAATGTGGATAGGAATCTCTGAAAAACAAGCTCAATGCCCAATTGTAAAGTTCATTGAATATTAAAAATGGAAAAGTTAGGTGGCAGATCTTCAACAATATGGTTTTTGTCTTAATGGACAAACAAAGATAAATATTGCAGTGTCTCAACAAACTATATTCACTAATTTAGGACAACAAATGCAATGTATAACCAACCCTGTTAGATGGAAGCTACAAAAGAATCATTTCTTGTAAACATCAAAGTAAAAAAATAAGATCTTAAATTGAGTCATCCAAAGTTCAAACACTGCATTCAGTAATTATGTGTAGGAACTGAACTTCCAAAGGCTCCTTTCTAATATCAAACAAAGTGTGATTACTTTTCAATAGAGCTAGTCAACAGATATGCTTGTAAAACCAATTTAACAATGGCAGGACTGAAGAAAAAATTAAAGCAAGAACGTGCATATGCTTAACTAAGTTCTAAGAGCTGTAAACAAAAATCCCTTTGCATATAATGTTGTAATACAAAAATAAGTCCTTGGGACAAACAAGTCCAAGGCTTAAATAATAGGGAATAAACCTTGGCAAAGATTATTGGATGTTCTGAGTCCCGGAAATTTCCCATCCAATTAATTTCTTGCTGTAGTAGTCACTCCACATAATACTGATAATGCCCAGAATGTATATGTATATGTTTCCCAGATATCATATCCACTATCTCCTTCACCCTCTCCTCTCTACAGTTCATAATCATTGTCTCAAAGGTCAATGAGTGCACACTGCAGACCCCCTTCTCTAGCAAGATTAACACTCCAATTCCTACAGTGGTAATCTAGGAATATTGAGAAAATGAATACAGAATGTATGAAGGTCCCCCATTAAACAATGACACCTACAACAAAAACAAGCAGTGCCATCTTTTGACAGACTGCAGGGAGTTTACTTATAAAAAAACTATTTTATGTAATGTGCCAGAATAATAAGATTCAAGAATTCCCTCACAGAAGATCCAAGATTATGAAATGGAGAAAGAAAAATTGTGCACCATGCAGAATGGAAACTCTAAATCCTTGGAAAAAGTGGCAGAATCTCTTGAGTTACCTTGCAAGCATTACAATCTTGGATGCCCAGAAATTTTTCCCTACTATAGCAAACTTAAACATGAGGCCCTATGCACTTTCAGACCATACAACTGCCCCTATGCAGGGTCGAAATGTTCTGTCACAGGTGATATTCAGACTCTTGTGGCACATCTAAGGGATGATCATAAAGTTGACATGCACACTGGTTGTACTTTTAATCACCGTTATGTAAAATCCAATCCACGTGAAGTTGAAAATGCCACCTGGATGTTGACAGTGAGTACCAATGTGAAGATTTTTTTCTATTTTTACTAATTTGATCTTATAAGTTGTTATTGCTTGTTAAAACTTAACACAAGAAAGCATATTTTTCAGTTCATCGAATATTTTGTTCTTGTTTAGTTATTCTCCGATTGTATTTTAGAAATTCCTGGGTGATGCTTTACAGGTTTTCCACTGTTTTGGACAGTACTTTTGTCTTCATTTTGAAGCCTTTCAATTAGGTATGGCACCGGTATATATGGATTTTCTGCGTTTTATGGGGGATGATAATGAAGCAAAGAATTTCAGCTATAGCCTTGAAGTTGGGGCCAATGGAAGAAAAACGATCTGGCACGGAGTACCAAGAAGTATCCGAGACAGTCATCGAAAAGTTCGTGAGAGCCATGATGGGTTAATTATTCAGAGAAACATGGCATTTTTCTTTTCAGGTGGAGATAGGAAAGAGTTGAAGCTAAGAGTCACTGGCCGAATCTGGAAAGAACAATGAAGCATAAGCTTTCTCACATTTAGCTGGGGTATTAAGAAAAGTGTAGGTTATTTCTAGAAAGTAATCCCTTTAGAAACATCAGTCGAATTATTTTGTAAAGAAGCAAGTTTATTAAGGATTGGCTTAAAAATAAATAGACAGTCTCTGCAATTTGGAAGCAGATTTTGTTCAGGCAGTGCAGGCCAGGTAATATCACTTTATATTCTTGGGATTTTCTATGCCTACGATCCTATTTCTCTATTACAATATGATGGGTGGCTGTCATGGTGTATGCTTTTAGATAAATGCCATTACTGAACATTGCCATTGTTTACTGAATTCTAACATCTGAATAGTTCGATTCTCCTCAATGGTCAGTTACCTGCAAACCTACATGGTCAGGGGCCAGAATCATGTAAAGTTGGTTTGTTATTTTGTTGGGGACTGAAAATGCTTCACAAGTGATTTACTCGTTTATCACTGTCTTAATAAGTATATTTCTAATAAACAAATGACTTGTATATGGAGTGCACGAATCTCGTTGTCTACATTGCATACATGACATCTAGATGCTCTGTTTAGAGTAAAAGTTGATCGAAAAATAATATATAAGCAGAGAGTTTGGGAGACATTTAGATCCTATTAAGAACCTCTCTTTTTATCTAAGTCAAACCGTGTGTAGAAAATCTAAGAAATGCTTCCCCACATTCATTAATGATGGCATCCCTACTAAACCTGTCAGCATAGACTGGCACAACTCACTCTAATCTCTTCAAAATCTTTTAAAAAAAGGGCAAGAGAGAAATGAGGCAAAGGAAGAAGTAAAGAATTAATCAAAACATTTAAGTTACATAAGGCTAATGTGCACAAACTCCTTTAACAACAAAATCGTTTACTCAACGTCAATCTAACACATTTTTGGCTTGCTTTTTAGATTATACAATTTGAAACGTCAATGTACTCAATTAAAAGCTTTCTACTCCTGATGAGCATCAAAATATTGAATTAAAGGTTGTTATTAGTATCGTATTCAAAACATCCCATCCAAGATGGAGCTCTTGGATAGCATTATCAAGCCCACAGTTTTGCACAGCTCCAAAGTTTGGTAACCAAGTTTACTAGAGGACTGGGCCAAGACAGAAGAAGACACAGGCTACTTTGCACTAGAAGTAAAAGAGGAGCTAGCACCACAATCATCAACCATGTGAATATATCAACAGAGAACCTGAGAATGTCCTCTTTGAATGGCCTGGACTGAACTTAAACAGTTAGAGAACTTCATGGAAGATAATTTTGTAAACCATGAGCAGGGTATTGGCATTCCCATTCTGATATGCATTTATTTCACTCTTCTTTACCATGAGCAGTGTGATATGCGTTTATTGCAGATTCTTAGTAGACTGTTATTGGCATTCTCAGTATGATATGCATTTATTTCACTCTTCTTTACCATGAGCAGTGTGATATGCGTTTATTGCAGATTCTTAGTAGACTGTTATTGGCATTCTCAGTATGATATGCATTTATTGCATTCTTCTTTATAATGTGTTTCTACTGACATTGTGTTAATTGCTTAGAGAGCAACTGGTGACCATATAAATTCAGGCAATAGGGGTATTAGGCGAAGTTGCAAGACTTAGATAAATGTTCCCTCTTGGAATATTTTTCCCTACGAAAGCATAGTAATCTAAGAGCTATTTCTGGCTTTGTAGCCAGTCTTTTCCTGCCTGGAAAATGGTGGTTCTGGAAAAATTCACAGTACACATGATTCTTATAAGCTCAACCATTTATTTTTTATTTGGATATGTTATTAATATTGGAAACAAGTTCGATTTCCAGATCAAATGGGTTAAATACATTCCATTGCACTTTCTCTTATGAAGCAATTTGAACAAAGCTACTATCATCTATGTGGTAAATGATATGTCCTTGGGTTTCTTATGACTTTTGAGAAGTGCTCTGTCATCTTGTTCTATTTTGAACACAGTTCCTCAAGGAAATCTAATCAATTCTGATGGAATCCTATTTGTAAGTTCGAAAAAGAATTAATGAGCTTTTCTCAAATTAACCCATGCCTGTTTGATTAACTAGAGGACAGTTGTTACAGCCAAAGGAAAACATGCAAGTGTGGTTATGTACTAAGAAAAATAAGTTGTAATAAATCCCAAAGGCCACCATGAACTTCCCTTGGATATTACCCTAAAAGCATGCTTGAAAATGATGTATAGCAGCTAAGTCAACTTCCAACGACCCTAAAATGAACAAAAGTTGATTTACTAACTGTTACACTATGTTATCTATCATCAAGACAAATGGATTTTCATTCTTCAAATGCATTTGAAAAAATCAAAATGGCAGAGAATATTTTTTCTACCCTCAGCAATATAACATGCCACCCCTAGTTTTCTCTTGCTCCTTAGTCATAGCTAGGTTTCTATAACAGCTAGCATGATTGATGTCCTTAATGGGAATCATACATAGCTATATATTACCATTTAACCTTCTTACACTTTCCACTAAAGTACTCTATAATCCCTCTTCAACCTTAAGAGGCGTAAACTTCTTCCCATAATTGTAGAAACATCCGCATGCGTGAGATGTGTGATCAAATCATCAAATTGAAGGACCTTTGGGCAAGTCACTCTCTTGTTCTGCCAAATGCATGTAGATTAATGCCGATGATGTAAAATTGGGCTTGTATACCAAATTTTATCTAAATTTGGGATATATATAGTGAGAGGTTATAGACCACTTACCTAGCTTAATGTCTCTGACAAGGTGCTAGCTAAAGTCCCAGCCGACAAGATTAAACCATGGCTGTGAATATAGTCCGACAAGAGAAAATTGAGGCTCCTATTGTTAGACCAGAAGACTTTGATTTCCTTGAGGCTGAGGTAGCCCAAGCCTCAGGAACATCAAAAGCAAATGCTTCCCATTCTTGAGTCATGACAAGTCATGACTCATATTGAATGTATGATTTTGGACTTATATTGATATTTTGCATTGTATGGACATGGAATTATTTTGCTTCAAAATTTGTGTATTTTTGAAGCTTTTCCCAAGCATTTGTCAAGTTCAAATAGAACTTTTACTCTTGAGCCTCATCAAGTTTTTTGTTGAGCCAAGTTTTGTAAATATGGAAGATGCTTTAGGATATCTCGTTTAGGCCACCATGATGTAAGGGAACATTCAAGGCATTTACTCAATGCTCATCTTGTTGATGATTTTTCTCTCACCCCAAAACTTACCCAAAATTATGACGAAGTAACAATGCATTTTTTGGGTATCTTTGATAAGAATTTAGTAGTAGTAGTAAGTGAAGAAAAGTAGAAGTTGTCATTATTGGGCAAGAGGACTTCCCAGAAGGCCTAATCTGCTATATTGAGTTTAACTGCAAGCACTTACCTTTATGTCTTGGCATGCATATAAAATATTTGATATGCAGCTAGGATCCTTAGCATGGAGATCCATCATACCCCAAAGAACTATATCATGATCAACAAGATATGATTGGTACCAACAAGATATGATGGGAAAAGGACAGTGAATATTTCATGCTGCAGCTAATTGAATGCAGACTGGAGAACAGTGTTACATTCTTTTTAGTCACCATAAAGCAATAATGTGCTCAACAAACATAAAACAACTTCAAGAGGAAAAAAAAGCATTAAGACCTTGCATTTTACCTTAACTTGGGAAACGACAATTAACAATATCTCTGGACAGTGCTTAATAGGAAACTCTGATGAAGGAATAATGAAATCTGCTCAATGAGATCTTCAGAAATACTAGTTGTTGGTGCTCGTCTACAATGACCCCAAAGAAAAGATGAATAACTATAATGAAAAGCCCTTTACATCTTCCATGTGCCTTCTACCAAGAAAGATTGTAGCTGCATAGTCTCTTTTTTAAACCCTTATCATATGAAAATACCCAACCAATTATAGAGTGGGAGGTTGCCCTAGCATGGCAGGATGCTCTACAAATGGTGCAAAGCACAAATTAATACAATGGGAACACAGCCAATGAAGCTCATTTTCTTAAAAATTCTAAACAAAGTGATTGAAAACAAACAACAAGGTTTCGCACATCAAGTAATCACAAATTAAAGTGTTTGAATCTAACATGCTGCCATGCAAGCTATAACTTTGTATCTAATCAAAATATTCCCCTGGTAGCATATGCCTCGTTCAGATAAAATGCTACAGCACATGATAAAGCCTTACAAAAGTAATATCTACTGCTAAATACTCTGGAGGCTGGTATTCATACAATTCAAGAACCTGTTAATTGCAGGTTAAACAAATAAAATGACAAAGAAGAAGAGTAAAGCAAAGCAAGCCCTGCTCTGTTATACCCAAAGTCCACAAAGATATTTCAAAAAAAAAACATGCTGGTTGAAAGTCCACAAAGATATTTCAAAAAAAAACATGCTGGTTGCTCCACAGTTATTAGCAGAAGTTGGGATGCATCTTACAAACTCATCACCTCAAATGATCTCCAGAGTGAAAAAGATCTTTCATTTCTGATTCAGGAGCATCCCGATTAATGTATCACCAAAGCCAGAAATATCTCAAAAATAGTGCCCTTCAGTTAATCAGAATTATCAACCTAAGGTCGTAAATGGCCATGGACAAGCCCCCCATGTCTTGGTAAATTACCAAATTACTATATTCACCCATACTTTTTGGAAAATCACTATGTCTACACCCATTGTTTTTAACTATGCAAATTTTCCAGGGAGACCATTCTTGATGGAGTTGAAGGAATTCAAAATAAGAGGCAGCCTATGCTAGAACTCAGAAGCTTCAGTCATAAAATAAAATCTGTAGGGAGAGTAGAAGCAACCAAAGCTGAATGTTTTGAGATTACTGAGAAATTGATAAACTTTAAAAAAGATGCAGACCTGAAGAATAAACAATGGAGGTTTTTGCACAGTCATCATCTAAAAGTTTCACAGGGCCAATTCAGAGAATTATCCTCTAACAAATATAAAACTAAAGTCTTCAAAAAGTAATAGGTTGTCAACTAATTAACTTGTTCTTGAATGCATGCACATCTCCGCCTTACAGTAATAGGAAAGGCAAACTTATATAAAATTACCTTGGCTACCGGAGTTAGCCAGTGAATCTAACGAGTTCTTCCTCAGCCGTTCATTGTGTCCCGCCAACCTTCTCCTGGAACTTCTCTTTGCGTCGTCAAATTATGCTATGACATGGAATCTAGATAGGCACCACAACACCTAATTATTCATATGTATTATCAAATTATTTACTTAATATGTATGGATCCATGTTGACCTACTCAGAAAAACTATGACACAACAATTGGAATTTAATTTGTGCCATAAGCGTCGTATGAAGGGATTTTTAAACATAAGATGCAGATGACTGAACTACTTACTTATGCAAGTATCATAATTCATTCCATAAGAGTCATATGAATGGATTGTTAAACATAATATGCAGATGAGTGAACTACTTACTTATGCAAGTATCATGGTCTCTCATATATAGAAGGTCACCTTTGCAGCTACATTCATAGCTACCCCATGTATTTTTGCAGTTGCATTCTGAGCACTGGCAGGCTACCTTTTCTTTGAATTCATTTATATCTGATCGGTAAGTTGTTAAACAAAAATAGCATCAATAACTGTGCTAGAAATTATTTTTTTCATCATATAGGAAAGTATCCACTTCAACATACCTTCACACTTATCAACACCGTTTCCCCTAAATCCAGGAGGACACTTGCATCCACTAGTCTGTGTGTCCTGGAGTATTGAAAAGAGTAAATAACATTTCCCATTAAAATCTACATGGTCAAGTTCTAATTGAGAAGGACAAGGGCTCTACCAGATAATCAGAGAACATCTGTCCATCCTGGGTGCTATGCCAGCAACCCCCATTATTGATCTTGCACCGTCCTGGCCCAGCAGCTGGTAAAATGGTGATTTGGGAAAATATTAGATCATTAAAGCATGTTACACTAGAAATAGTTGTTTAGGCAAAGCAACTAGAGTCTAGACACATTATCAGATAACTAGAACAAGAGATGATAGACAAATGATAATTGTCTTCGCTGAATGTAAGGGAGGATGATGTGTTCTTAATATTACAACTCACAACTGATGTGAGAGGCAAACATTTAAAACAAAAATATATATCATGTGTTAAAGCACAAGAATAGAACAACACATTCAAAAACCAGGTGGTAATATTTCTTAGAAGCCCAATGCAAGCAATAAAAAAATCACATTTCTAAACCTTTAGATCTACAATAATGAGTCAGATCAAACAGCGAATGAAAATATGAATCACAGATTCACAAGAAACTGCCAAAATACAATTAGGAAGTCAAAAAGAACCTCAGGCGCCTTGTAAGAGCATGAAAGTGGTTAAAGTAGTTGGTGAGGTGGGGTGGTCCTGAAATAATGAAAGAGTGCAAAGACAAAATATTTGACTTTAGTAATTTAAAGGGAAAATGCTAACATACAAAATTGGATAAACACCAGAAAAGAAAACCACAGAAGTTCGACCCAAACAGGTAACAGGGAATACAAAAATAGTCTAGGATAAAACAATTGATGCACAAATATGAAAGAAAAGTCATCCAACCTCTGCAGTTAAACAATAAGATCAAAATCCCCACATTTTGAGAAGGAATAGGCCTCACTGGTCAACTACTGATGAAATAACAGACACTTTTAGTGGAAGAAAACATACAAAATTATGCATGGAAGTAGCAGTCGAAGCATTCTTTGAGCCTTGCACAACATACAACTATTACCAGAGACTGGATTAATTACCTGAGCCGGATTCGCAGCATCTCCAAAATGCTGCCGCTTTCCTAGATTAAGGCACATTAAGGAATCCCTTTGAACATCCTTGATGACATTAATGTTATCTCTCATGGGACCCTCATTAGCACTCTGAAAATTGTCATTCCTCCCGAGTCCCACCCAAGCCAACTACCACCATATTTCTCTGACAGAATGGCTATACTCGGAACCCCCAAGAAAATTACCACCATTTGCAACCCCTTCTACAAGCCAACCCTTCAATAATCCAATGCCTTGGATTTTCACAGAACCCTCAGCCAAAGGATTCCGATGAATCTTGACATCTAGAGGAAACTGTGCCTTATGATTGCCTGAAAAACTCCAGTCATTGATGACTTCAGTAAAATTACCAGCAGCCATGAGAAGCTCAGACAGGGGCGAGGACTCATGAACCATGTTCGTCCCACGGAATAACTCCTTCCCAATATTATAACCCTCTTCTGAACAAACCCATTCAGCCATGAGTAATCTCTCATACCTATCCCCAGCCGTACTGTAAATCCCTATGCAACCTTCCTAGTCCCAAGGAATCTTTAAATGCCTAGTAAAATACTAACCTTGTTGTCTCAACAAAGCTTCCATGAGAGCAATACACCCAGAGCCTCGCCCAGCAGACCCGCATCAGAGAGCCCCTAAATCAAACTGATGTAGGTAAAAACATCTGGGGCCATCCCCTTCTCAACCATGAGAATCTGCAATTCTATGGAAAAATCGAGCTCGCCCATTTTACAAATCCCATCAATCAAAGAAACGTAGATGACAACATCGAGCTCACAAACTATGGCCACCATCTAGTAGTGAATGTTTTCATGTGATGTGTTATTGGTAGTGTGTCCATGAATCGGGAACCCTTTCCATGGGTATAAATTGGAAGGAATGTTTCATGAACTATTCTATTTCTATGTGTTTCTATTTTTGTAGTTTGAAAATGTGATTATGCTAAATTAACTAACACATAGGGATATAGATAAATGCATGAGATAAATTTTAATGGAATGCACGAATAATCATGGCCCTATTTGGATGAATGAAAGTTTTTTCAATAAGGAAAATTTATGGGTAAAGATGTCTCATATATGGTCTTGAGGGTAGGCCCATAATGAAGACTAGTTACTACCACATGCATAGACAAACATTATAATATGGATCACATATTATATATATATAATTATTGTATGATACCTAATCAAGAAATTAATTGAATTTTTCATGATAATATCTCATGGTAATTGAATGTCTATGGTATAGGTGAGATACCAGTTCTTTCTTGTGAATATAGATGATTACTTCTATAAGCTTGAAAGTATGGGGTGGGATGATACTACGATGACATTAGAAACTTGCACTATGCTTTGATCACCTAGAGATAATATTTTTTTTAGTTTTCTAGTGGGATTGCCTAGAAGTAAATCTTTAAAATTTGTTTCTCTTCTTGCATGTGAAATCCTTGGTAAATGATGGATTTCCTTAGGGATTGTTTAGAAAATAAAAATATGCATGAGATTGTAAGGGTGAATGGCTACAAGGAAAAGAGGAATCGAATGAATATCATGTGTGAGATTCATGACATATGATGGTTTGGGTCAAGACAATATATTTTGGGTGTATTAGAGAAGACCATAACATAAATTATGCCTTTTATAGCCATGCGAAGTGAACATATATTTATACATATAAGCACATGCCAAAGTTGCATATTGAATATTGTATTTTGAAGATATGCACTTCAAATATGAATTTGAAATTCCCATGAGTAGAATCATTGTGGAATATAAATGACTATTAGTCATTAGTGGTCTATAAATTCCACTAGGTTCTAAATATGGAATTATTTGGATTCTTCAGTAGGAATGACTACTAATAGTCAAACAAAATTATGTGGAACATATTCTTTGGACCGTCTTTTTTATGATCCAAATCCTCAAGATATAACAAGTTTTTGTTAACTTCTCTTTTTCCAATACAATATGGGAATGGATCAAGAGAAGAGTGATATGGAATACCTTGTCATCATTTGGCATAGCTATGCTCCTTTATATCTGGGTTGAATGTAATTAAAATCAAAACTAGGAGCCAAATTATGGTCAATTCTCATAGTTATGATAACATGGAACATTTGGACAGAGAGAAATATGATAAGATTTCAAGGGGTCAATTTTATTTTATTTTATAAATAGAGGAAATGATCATAAGGAATATAGGTGAAACTACTACTTCAAGAAAGTGGGAAAAATAAGACCTTAAGAGATTCATAGAGGATCAACACAAACTTAAACTCTAGTGAATTCAAGTCTTCAATCTGACTCAATCTAGTTTATTCCCCACTCAAACTGAAATCAATTAGATGAAACGACAAACTATGAATCCCCCTTTCTCTAAACTAAATTTGATGGAGCCTCAAAGTATCTGGGAAAAGTTAATATTGAGGCAATTTTATGTGATTATATAGGTTTCTCGATTGGATATTTCATTTAGAATATTGGTGAATTTACCAACCATTTTGTATTGGTTATAATGGATTTTCAAAATCAAATCGATGTTAATGGAGTAAAAAAAACCAAAAAAAACCATAACCTAAGCGTCGGATATGCGATGGACTAAGCGTCGCTTAAGCGATGCTCACTAACACGCAGTTGGTTAAGCGATGGTTATGAGAAAATCCGTCTCTTAAGCGACGCTTGTGGGCACATTTACAAAAAATATATATATCCTTGTGATTTTTGGTAAGTTTAAAAAGAAAAATCCAAGCGAGGTCGGATTTTGGATCGAAATGTAGTAGTGCTCCTACTTCTACCCAAGTTCAAATTATTAAATACGCAGAAAGAAAATTTTCAGAGAGCAGAAATCTATCTAACCTTTTAGAGATGGCCTGGTCTCTGCTTATGTTATTTCTCCAAGTCAGTGTTAGCTTCGGCGGTTGAACATCTACCAGCTCCTTGGATTCGAAGAGTGCAACAAAGAATGGGCTCAACCTATCCCAGCATGCTAGCTTCCCCTAGTTTCCATTTTCAGAAAGGGTTAGATTCAGATCCCCGCCTAGGATCACGTTTCTTGCCTCTATCAACCTAGAGATGAAAATTTCTTTCCATAACGCCTTTCGTTCAAGGTAAGGCCCATAAACATTGTACAGTGCAAAGGATTTCCCCGAGGCCTTTTTTTTCGAACTATTTTCAATAATGAACTGTGTTTCTCGTCCTGCATTTTCTCATACTTCTGGTTCCATGCTGCTATTTGTCCTCCTGAGTGGCCTTCAAAACTAATGAAACCAAAACTCCATCCTTTCAACCAGGGATCCAATGCTTCCTTAGCTTTATCTCCCTCCATCATTATTTCTTGAATGAAAATGATCGTAGGCTTTAGGCTATCAACCATTCTTTTCAAAGCTTTTATCTTGGGCCCTTGGTTTGGGCCTGTCTTGCTCTAAGGGCCCCACTAATCGTAGCCTATTTACCATTCTTTATGTCCACCTCAGCTTGAGATTTTGCTTTTACAATATGAGACCTCCTTCCTAATTTTACCGTGGCCACCTTGTCTGATGCTAATCCTCCGGATGACACTTGGTCTTTGTCAGCTGTCGCCTTGGATCGAGTGTTATAAATTTTGTGTTTGATCCACGATGGTGGCTCTTTGTGGGATGCCACCTTTTTTCTAGTGTCCTTGCTATCCAGCGTTATCTCCTTACATTCCGCATGCATGACATTTGTTGTATCCAACAACGGCCTAGACGTGAATTCCTTGATCTGAGTCACTACCTCTTTTTAATATTGCACGACGTTTGTCTCTGGGGGATATTGTTCGTAACTTTCTAAGGTTGGATTCACAATATGTGTAGGAGTCCCTGCATGAGTTATTTTTCCTACGAACTCTAACACTTTATATTTTATTGGGGTTCTTGATTCCGTGGATATTTCAATTCTTCGCGACATAGTCCCTACAGTGGGATGTCCACTTCCTCCCAAAGTTTTAGAAATATAATTTAGTTCAGGGCTTAGAGTCGTCTTACCAGGGTTCACTTGCGGGATTCCTTCTGTCAATATAGGTTCTTGCATCCTACCGCTTGGCTGGGAATCACTGCTTTTCCTGTCTCGAGCTATACCCTTATCCTTGTTCTTGTGTTAAAGAACCCTCTGCTACGAGTTTTTGCAGTCCTTCGCTAAGTTCTCAACCTGTCTGCATGAGAAGCATCTAAAGGGTATTTTCCAGTAATTGAGCCTTTGCCGCCACTTACTGCCGTGAAGTTCCAAGTGAATTTATTCATACATTCTGTCTCGGAGGTCAACTTCTATCAGTATCCTCGCACTTCTTCTGTCAACCTTTTGTTCCCATCCTTCTTCTAGAGCTATAAATTTGCCAATTTTTCTTCCTATGGCCTCCATTATCTCCTTTTTCTAGAACATCATTGGTAGGCCTGGTAGAATGGCCCAGACTCTCTGTACATTCTACAGCTCCCTATTGACGTCAAAATCCACGCTCCATTTCCTGAGAATTAGTCTTGAATGTCCCCAATGCAAATTGTTTTCTAATAGGGTCTGTCGTTTTGCCTCCGTCTTGACTCGAAATGGTATCCAACCTCTATACAGTATATGAAACATCGGGAGCTTCCGCAGATGTGAGTTCCAGTGTTCTTCCATCTACTTTCAGAGAGCCGCTTCTCCAACTGATTTCCCGCAGAACTGACGGATCAGGGCGACAGACAAATAATCAGGTACCTCTACTAGCGCTATGTCCCTTCACACTACTAATGTTGCAGCCTGCTTTTTAGCTTTAGCTCCTGATCTTTTCTTCTCACCAGTCTTGATGGCTCTCATGTCTTTGTCATCTTTTTTGTTAAAGAGGGTGTGTCTGGTATTCTCCTGCGTGGAAGCGTCCGGCCCTACCTACTTTGGTGATGCCATTTGTACAAAAATGTGTTTATGTCCTTTCGGAGTGATTGTATCATATTCTACTTCATCCAACTTCATCGTGATAGATTGAATCAAGACTTTCGGGCATAAAAAGATCCTTCAAAAACATAAAATCGTAAAAGATAGATATCTCGGACCTTCGCTTTAACTGTTGCTTTCCATTCTTTGCATAAATTTCACCCGAGTTGTTCCTTCCACAGTGCCCTTAACCCTTAAGGGACTCCTATATGTGTGTGTGTGTGTGTGTGTGGCAATTCATTGTGATCCAAGATTACCATGTAGCAAAGTCTTTAACTTATTTTGTATAGTGAGTGAAAATTATATTATTCTTCTTGTTAAAACTTAGAAGCATAAAGAATCTAAATTTCTAATCATAGAAGAATTTCTCCAACATTATTGTGAAAAACACCTAAATAAGAATATGTTATTTCATCTCTATTAATTCTCACTTTTAATGATAATAAAAAATAATATTTCCACACTAAATAATGAAGACAATATCCTATTATAAATTTCAACTTCATATAAACAAGGTACTCTACTTCTTCTAAATAATTATTTTAACCTTTAATCCTCTCTTTAGTTATATATACATATATAACATTATTTATTTTTAAATTATGTTAAAAAAAATAAAATTAATATATATTAGTAGGAGGCTCTATGGGTCTCAATAGTTATTTATACATATATAACATGATTTTTTTAAATTTTTAGTTCTTAAATTATGTTAAAAAATAAATAAAATTAATGTATATTAGTCGGTGGCTCTATGGGTCTCATAGAGGTTGAAAGTTTTTTTAATTCTTTAAATACCTAAAATGGATTTTGAATTCTTATTTTAAAATTTAAAATTTTAAGATTTTGACATATTACCGTTGTCCACTTTTAATTCAAGCGGTCATAGACTAGGTTTGTCTAATTCTGAATCTCCGTTGTTTTTTCAACTACTGGCGTCGTGTGTGTTATTCTCAGCAACCAGGTTCGAGTGTAGGTTTCAAGTAGCAATTAAGAAAAAACTGATTGTTATCACCATTGAACACCAACTATGAAAAAAGCTGATTGTTGTCACCGTTGAATACCAACTATGGAATATTTAGTGAAACAAATTAGTCACCAAATACGATGAAGCAATATATAACAAGGGAGGTTGCTAAGCAACAAGTCCCTGCCCTAAGTTTTGAAGCTATTCAGCAATATTCAGCAATGACTAGCTATAAAACCATGTGGATGCTTGGCTAATTGAATAGGCTAATGAAATGTAGTGGAGCTCATTGACTTGGCTAATCGGGCTGGATACTCCTAGCTATAAGCTCTAGTCATTTAACTTAGTCATTTAACTTTGAGTCATTTAGTAGGAATTGTGATGCGACAGAGTAAATTATGTAGTGACTTAATATAGTTTGAAATAAGAAACAAATCATATGTTATAAGTGTACTCCTAAGGTTATGAATTCATGGTTAGGTAAATTACATCAACGCTTTATTTAAAGAAAAGTTAGATTACTATTTAATCAGCGCACATGCCCATTATATATTGAAACTCCAGGCAATTTCAAATATTGTATTGACATTTTGCAGAATTAGTGACTCACAATGGTAATTGACAAAAAAAGTGATTCCCAACATTTCATGTCAAATTAGATCTATTGGCACATTGCAAAAGTAGTGATTTGACCATTCAAATTGAAACAAAGATCTTATGGCCACTCTTAAACGAAAAAAACGTGGCATCCATGCATAAAATAGAATAAAAAAAATTTATATTAAAATAAGAGGATGATAAATATGTCATCATGACTAGTTAGTGGGTTTCTGACTAGTTAGTGGGTTGCATGAGACCGAGCATGTATGGATTCCATGCAGTCTTCCTTCTGTCAACCCTGGGCACTAAAAATGGATATTTAAATAAGAAAATGGTAAATATGTCCTCATGAGTGGGTTGCATGAGACTGAGCCTGCATGGATACCATGCGCTCTTCCATTGTCATTTTAGGGCACTAAAAATTGATATTAAAATAAGAAATGATAAAGATTTCATCGTGACTGAATTGCATGAGGATGAGCTTGTATGGATTCCATGCTCCCTTCCTCCATCAACAATGTTAAAGCGGGTAACTCAACCGTAGTCCTTTCCTTTTCTTCCCATTTTTTTTCATCACTAGACTTACCTCTGCACCTCTTGCTAAGCTCTATTGTCATGGGCTCAGCACTAACGAACCTACCCGACAAGTTCTATCAACGTTCTCAGTGAATGTCTGCTTTTATCCCTATGTATTTTACCTTGTTTAGATACTTTTTTTTCTTTCTACCTGCACTATGGATGGGTCATGTAGCTTCCCCATTTCTGCTTGTAGCAGTTTTGGTTCCAGGATCATGTGCTAGCTCTTCGAATCTGAAAATGAAAATGTCTTGGAACGGGTGAAGACACCTTTGCTGAATTTCACAAAATTCACCAGTAAGAATAATAGCCCGCAAAGGATTCATAGAAAGAGGCCCCAAGAACTTGGCACCGATAGATTTTTTCCCAAAGTTGGCTCATTCTGCATCAAATAACAGAAAGTGGATCCGCTTATAGCATCTTTAGCAACACTATTTTTTCATGGCCAATTATCAGAAATCTTCACCAACTGAGCTTGCCTACTCACTCCACTCTTACAGACCTTGCTCACAAACATGGTCCTATTATGTTTCTGCGCTTCGGCTCTATCTCTACCTTGGTTATTTCTTCCTCTGAAATGGCCAAACTGTTCCTCAAATCTCATGATTTGGTATTTGCTAGCCGACCTCCAATAACCACTGGGAAATACCTTTTCTACAATTTCAAGGATATACTGACGGCCCTGTATGTTGAATACTGGAGACAAACGAGAAAATTATGCGTGACAAAATTGCTGACTGCCAAAACATTTCTTTTCATCCAGAAAAATAATAAAAGTTCCCAGGGGTAACATATGGCAGGCAGAAAAGTGAGGGAACAAATCCCTATATTTTAGGATATAGAGATATTCATACACTGTAAAATTGACGGCATTTTATTTTCATGCAATGATATAATTGTATGTGGATTTTGAGGTGGCTGGAGTATGCTGGGTCAAGTCGGGTAGGCTGGAGAATAAACTTTAAAGCGGCGTTCTCATCTAAAAGGAATCAGACGAAACTTCACAACAGTAGAAAACATTGTAATAAATTAATATAAGGAAACAATTAATATAAGGAAGCACAACCACGTCATCAGCTGGATGAATAATTTTATGATGATTAGCTTTATTCGTAATTTTTGTTTTGAAAAAATCATCAAAACCTGGGTTTTAAAATATCAAACTTGACCACCTGGCCACACGATGTCACACAATGTTACGGTAAGTGACAAGGAATTTTATATCACACAGAAAAGTGGCAACTAGTGTCTAAATCTTATTGCCAGAAGTTCTGTTCTCAGCAATCACAAAAAATGTCCATGCAAGGGTCGTTTACCCCAGAAGAAATTAAGACCATTTTCAACCCAACGAGTTCCATCTTCTCTTCAGTGCGAGTGCATACCTAAAATATACCAATGAAACCTATGGCGCTGTATATAATTTATGCATGTGTTTTTAAGTGTACAAATTATTGCTTTACTTACGAAATGTGTGTTGAAGGATCCCGGCAATATATAAAAATAGCTCCATTGAGTGATAATCCAGTGCTAGGTCATTCCTTATCAACGATACCAAGCTAGATGCATACTGTATCTCATGTTGGCGTGTCTGATTCTAGGTTGGCTAGAGCGAGATGCATATTGTATGTGATATTGAACACTTTCCAGTGGATGATGCAACAGCCATAGCAAACACTGTAGTTCGACTGGAAGGAAACTTCCGATGCGCACATCTTCAAAGCCGATCTTCCAGTTATTCATCATGTTTCTTGTTTACTATTTGTTTACTATTTAAAGAGGTTTTGTTACTGTCGTTATTAATGGCCGATTGGTTACTATTTAGTGCCAGGGATTTACCTTTTATTCATGGCGGGTCTGAAAAAAGAGGAGGTATAGATAGAAGTGGAAGATGACTGAATTTTATAGATAAGTGGAGAACGCAAAAAAGAAGAAGATCAAAATAGCGACAAGTGGCACCTTATTGAGCGCTTTGAGGGGAAATTTATTCGATGTTTTCGGCTACCAGAAAATGCGAAGGTGGAGGAGGTGAAGGCTACAATGGAAAGCAGAGTGCTTACTGTCACGGTCCCTAAACAGCCTCATCTTAATCCAGAGGTTAGAGCTATCGAAATCTCTGGTTAATTGAAAGAAAAATGAGTGGAGATAGGGGCACAAGCTGTGTATTAAAGTGTACCCTTGATTTGGTCTGTTGAATGTTTAAGGGTTTGGGTTTTTCAAGCTCATAATAATTTTATAGAAATTTCTGCACGTAATGAAATTGTAGTGTTGGTGTAAAGGTTTGGCTGCTTCTAATCATACCTTCATAAAAGTGAAGTAATTAAATAGACACCAACTCTTATAGCCTCAATTCCGCTTGCCTGTGTTGGATTCTGTTTTTTATTAATGGTGATTGCATTGTTTTCTGATTTCCCTGGGTATCAATGAAAGTATGGGCTGTGGAACAGAGGGTAATTGACTAACTAGATAGATTGATGAAAATAGATTGTATCTCTATGTATTCTATTTGTTTGAATATTTGCAACTCAATCCACGCTGTTCTTGAGAGGGATTACAACTCTCCACGTCTCGAATGATTGTCTCTCCCAAACCCCCAATGGAACTAGCATATTTTGTAACATAAACACCATATTTTGATCACGGATGCGCTGAGGTCAAAGAAGACTGGTAACTATTAGCAGCAAGACTGATAGCTACTAGCAGAAGCCATGCTTGGAAGGACCGCGAGGTTGAAGAGCACTCTCTTTTCCCATCTCTCTCGATGATATATATTGGTATGTTTTCACTATCTCTTTCATGTATGGATCCCTAAATATCAATGTCTGCCTTTAATCGGCCTTTGATCTCATGCTAAAATTTTTGAAGTACACTAGTTTATGTTCTTTTGAAGTACACTAGTTTATGTTCTATACAAGGAATAATTTTGATGTAATTTGGCAGAGGGCTGATGTTACCTTTGTTACAGCGTTGCTTGCTTGTGGATCCAGCATCCAGTAGCTTCCTCGCATCAGCAGCACGAAGAGGGACTTGGACCTGGCAGCGTGAAGAGGTACTTGGACTTTCCAAAGTTTGAGCCTATTGAGCTTGAGCCTGCCTATAACAGCTTCTCCCGGCAGCTTCTCCCTTCCCCATCGATGGATCAAAGATCAAAGGAAAAGACACTTGCAGTGCATGCAAAGATCAAAGGAAAAGACACTTGCATGCATGCCAAGGAGACAGATCATGCAAAAGACACTTGCCACTAGATGGAACAGATCATACAAAATATGTAAACTACAACACCTAGCAGTTAATGTGGGGAAGTAATGCTAACAAAATGCTAGCATTATTTCAAAATTTGTTTGCAATTGCTCATAGCTTGGATGGAAGGCAAAAAAACCTAGGAAAACTATGACATTTTTCTCTTATTGCCTCGGGACGAGGCCAAATAAGAAATCGAATTCATTGATAGGTGGATAAAGCGGTTGGATTTAAATGATTCGTGGACTAAAAATGTTCAATTGCAAACTTTGGATAAATTATTTCGGTTTATGTGCTAGTTTAATGAAAAAAAGGCAAGGCGGTGCATATAGTCCCTGCTGGCCCGAGGGCAGGGACTAATAAGACTGTCTCGAGTACTGAGCGATATATGTTGCATAAGAATTCAATGAGAACTGAGAGACGTGGTATTAGGATTTTAATTTTAATGCATACAGAGATATATAAATGTACCTGAGAGCCAACTGGCATTTTCTAGTGTAATCTTTACTGAATTATATAATGCAGAATATCTTTAATTAGTATTCATGGTTACATATTTATATTAAACAAAAGAACAATATACAAAACGAAATCCTCTACCACATTAAAAGTAATGGCCTCTGTAGCTCTTCAAAACATAAATAGCTAGCGAACGGGTTTTAATTAATATCAAGTAAATCTTGGCTTATTTTAGTAAGCCAAGATGTGATTGTAACATGTTTTGGGAAACTGAGGATCCCAGAAGTAATAGAAGCTATCCAAGGGAAATCCAATGATGGTATGCACTTCCATGTTCTGCACGCAATGGAGCTTTGGGAAGTGCCTTTTTTTCACATTCCTATCATTTCTGTGGATTCATTACCATAGCTCTGAAATTATCACCTGGGAGACTTTCGTGGCCGACCAAGAATATTGAAGATATGAAAGTCTCAATGTCGTCGTCTTTCTCTGCTTCGACTATCATCTGTTGAAGATCCCGTACCTTCTTGCAGGATTAACATCTCTGCATCGTTCAGATACTTATTCAAATCATCTGAATGATCACAGTCACGAGTTTCAATATTGTTCTCATAGGCAGTAGAGGTGGGATGAACTGGAGAATCAATTATAATGTCATCAATTTCAATTAACTCCTCTAAGCAGCAGCTCTCGTCAGATGTTGAATTCATGCAGCTTTCTAGGATAAATTCATCCAGCAGCTGATCAGTTTGGTTGAAGTCGAAGATTGAATCACAGATCTCTGCAATCTCATTCTTGGCATTCTTCGACCCATATTCAGCTTCTTCTGCATATTCCTTAATCATTTCTTGAAACCCTCCTCCAACACAAGCAGTTTCGTAGCTCTGGTGATTCATGTTTATGGGATAATCTGCAACCATTAGAATAGATATATAAAAATCATGTACATTTATTCGACTCAATTTTCCATTAGAACAATAAGAAGGATAACTAATAAACTGCGTATTGAAGGGTGAAGAATTAATATTACCATTTTGGCAGCCGTTCCTACAGTGTTTGGGTTGGATTTCGATCTGGTCGCATGCAGCACAACATTGCGATTGTATCGAATCTCTTCCTCGTCTTTTTTCTTGTTCTCTAGCTTGATCTTCAAGATGAGTTTGAAGATGTGTTGGTGGAGGTGGAGCCATGGAAATCCCACTGTAATTTAGTCTTCTGTTAGGGAAAGTGGGAAACAAAGAGTCATCATGAGATGAATAATCATAACTATGGGCTTCTTTTATCAATAAGATCCTCATAGCTGTCCCCATCTCATCCTCACTCTTAATCACATCGTTTGCTTGCAAAGAAGATATCCCAAATTCATCAGTTGACCCAAATGACCTGTAATTTCTCTGTGCAAGAACAATACTAATAGAAGGGTAGCTGGCCTGGGAATCTTTTGTACCTTGATGCAACGGATGCTGATCACTGCAATTTTTCATTCGAAACCGAAAAGAAAGAAATGACTCGGAATTAAAACTAGAAGAAGTCCATAACATATCATGTTGTTGCTCAGGCAACCGTTCAACATCCAGTGGCCATTGCGATTGAGATGCATATAATTGATTTGGGTAGCTGCTACAACTCGCTAAGCCTATTTTTCTTCTTGTACTCGTCGTCTTCCGTCGCTGCACTATTATAAATTCTTCATCGTGACCACTAGCTGTATATAGGGCAGCAGCCAAATCCTTGTGCTTCTTA